>CAUYSK010109258.1:0-10150 GCA_963575035.1 Avahi laniger | reverse complement strand
CTTGGGAAGGAGGGAGTCGTAAAAGCAAGTTTGAAGATTGTAAAACCTGGTGCCAGCGTGAGAGTAACCAGATACCTTATTAATCCTTTATTAACGGGCTCGTAAAACGGTGCATGGTGCCTGTTAGGTGTGAATGTACCCTTTCCCTTCCCCCCCCCCCTGTCTGATGTGTGAGCTATGTTATTGCCATAGGTGCACTTTAGTGTTGATCAATTAGTCCCCATTTCATGGTGAGGCCAGGAGGTGCTTGTTTTTCCATTCTTCGGATACTTCACTTAGTAGAATACTTCACTCCAGCTCTATCCAGGAGTATACAAGAGGTGCTATATCACTATTGTTTCTTAAAGCTGAATAGTACTCCATGATATACATATATCACATTTTATTAATCCACTCATGTATTGGTGGACACTTGGGTTGTTTCCATGTCTTTGCAATTGTGAATTGTTTGGCAGAATCAACATCGTTAAGATGTCTGTACTACCCAAAGTGATCTACAGATTCAATGCAATCCCTATTAACCATTTTTAAGTGTACAATTCAGTAGTGTTAGATATATTCACATTGTTATGCAACAGATATTGAGATCTTTTTCATCTTGCAAAACTGAAATTCTATGCCCATTTAAACATCAATACCACATGTCCTCCTACCAGCCTCTGATAACCATCATTCCATTTTCTGTTTCTTTGTACTTGACTATTTTAGATACCTCATATAAGTGGAATCATACAGTATTTATTTTTTTGTATTTGGCCTGTTTCACTTAGGGGCAGGTGTTTTTATCTCAGTCTTATACATGAAGAAACTGAGGTTTAGAGAGTTTAACTTGCCTAAAACTATTCAATTACTAAGTGCCACAGAGGACTGAATCCAGATCTGATACTAAAACCCATGCACTTAACTACACTACTCCATGATTTCTCAAATCAGAATGCTCAGAATCTATGGGAGGAAGGTGAGTTATGTAGATTTATTCTTGGGGATCTGTAAATTTTCTTTTTTATTTAAAGTTTTTGCACACTACTCAAGTTTGAGAAATACAGCATCAAACCGCAGTGAATGAGTCTGTTGACTATATGTCACACTCAAAACATCCCAGAATTCCTCGCCTATTATTTTTGTTTGATACAGTAATCTTTTCATTTCTATGTGGGGCTGAGATTCAGAACTTTCTCATATTCTCATCACATTCATATAGATATACTGTGGTTGCGCTATTTAAATCAACCCACCGAACTATAGTGACAGTATTGATACTGACCATGTACATTCTAGGCCCAGATGCCCATTCATTTTGGTTCCCAACCTTAGGTTACAGTGAACCCTTTATCTAAAAGAAGGAAACTTGCTCTTCCTTGCTCTACTACCTGCACTTTTCTAAGTCATTTGATGTCAAAATAGGAATAGCTCATTATATTTATCTTCTCTGCTGACAGCTGCCCATTTATTGCTTTCTTTTTTTCAGAAGAGAGCTGAAATAATTTAAAAATTGTTAAACATAAAAAAGAAACTTTAGAGGGTTGGTAGGAAATAAATAGAACACTTGCAATGACCACATTTTCTAACCAACAAAACCAGGACAGACGGGCTGATGAGTACAAGTGTATTTATGGGGTGCATGGAAGAAAGTATTTGATCAAGACTGACCTAGAAATATAGGAACATATGGTCATGCAAACAAGTTGGTATTTTCTCTTTTTAGCATATTGAGCTTAAGGGACAGTTGTTGGCTTGCTTTTAACAAAAATAAAAGAACTTTCTTAGGGCAACATAACTTTGAACCCATTAACTTTGGGGACTTATGGGAAGATTTTCTTTCTCTTAACTCTAACACATAACTCCTTACTTCCCTTCAAAAATATTCTGTAGGCAAAACCTGAAATCAGAATTTTTCAAGGACATATAAATGTGGTACATTTTCCATATCCTTAAAAGAGGAAAAAGAGCACTAGAATCTTTTTGATTCTATGTGTTTGATTCGACAAACATTTGCTGGGCTCCAGCAAAATGTTCAGCTCATCATTAGTCACTTCGGGTCAAAGTGAGGATCAGGAAACGGGATTTAAAGCACAAGATACAGTGGGAGAGATAATCATAATCATTTCATTTTCGTATTTTCAGTATCATTGTCTTAGTTTTTATGTGTGCCAGAGACATGACTGATCATGGAGGATGGTGAGGTTTGGGATATCTGTTCTGGGTCCTAAACTTTAAAGAAAAATTTACCTTGGGGAGAAAGGATTCTATGCACCTTCTTCTATGCACCTTGAGTGCAATAGCCTCAGTACAATGCCTGGCATAGAAGGTGCTAAATAAATCTTGGCTATTTAGTCAGTATTCAGGCATTTGGTGAGTACCACTACATGCCAGGTGTTGTGCTGGGCACTATTATACAAGGGTTAACATAACCTATTCTCTAACTTCAGTAAACTTACATTCATTGTGGAAAGAGGAGGGTTTGAAGGGAATCCCAGTACTCCATTGTAAGTCCTCTGATGGCGGTAAACCCTTGGTGCTGTGGGAGTCCCAGAACAGGGTGTTAAGGAAGGCTTCTCAGCCTTAATGTACCAGTGAGTTTTGAAAGGTGAGTAAGTTAATCATAACAAAAGGTAGGGGGAAAGCGAAAACATTGAATGAATAATGGGGTCAGAGAGAAAAGAGAAATGAAAGACATGGAGGCAGAAAGACAACACATACAAAGGCATGGGTTCCTTAGGGAAAGAACCAAAATTTATTGTGATTGGACCTTAGAATTTTTGGAAGTGGCTGACAGCTAATGAAGTTAGTAGGGTATATGGGTTCAGTTATTATGGCCATTGTGAGGGTCGATGGGCAACTTCAACCCGTATCGATCAGCTTGGGAACTTGTAGCTATTGGAATTGTTCATGAGGAAGTACTCATGCAAGTATTTTAGAAATAAATACAACCCAAAATATAGAGTATATTTTGATATATTTTTTCCGGAAGATCCAAAAATGTGGTTAATAAAGAACTGAGAAGCTATTTAGACAATACTTGTGTGTTAGGCTTTGCTAGTGGTTTCCCCTGTCTCTCTTTGTATTTGTTTCCTTGTTTAACATTATTTTATTCTTTTTCTTCATCTGATAAGTAGTTATTTTTATTATCTATTTTTAGAGTCAGAATTTTGTTAATCACCTATAAAACCAATATTTAAAACCAAATGTGCAGTTTATATTGAGGAATCCTTTAGCCCTGCAGCTAAAAAAATTCTCTGAAGGTCAAACAAACCTTCCTGGATATTAAGGAAACTGAATTATTGTGAACAGGTGACTTGTATGTTCTCAAACAAGATCTTACTAATTTATGGCTGTTTTTTATCATAAAAGCCATAATCTTTCCATGATGGTATACTAGAGTGAAATTTTACTATGTACATGGCATTTTTTTTTTTTTTCCTTAAGATGTCATTCTCCTCCATGGCTTGCCTCATGTTTCCAGGTGTACCCAGTTTATAGTACCTGGAATATAGTCTTGGGTCTGTCTCTAAATAACTGTAAATGCTCTTGGATAAATCAGTTACTCTATATGAGCTCTTAAACATAACCCAGTTTGGCTCTATCATTCCTACCATTCCTGCCATTTTTGTCTAGATGTCTTATTGCCCAGGACAGGTAGATGCCTACTCTGTCCTTGACACTCTCAAGAGACCCTAAAGACACTTGCTAGTCCTTTTGTCCCTTTCCTTCTTAATCATGATATTTTCTCATGTGATCCTTCCAAATTCATAACTTCAATTTAAACCTATTTCTTCTTATCAGTTTCCCTTGCATCTAATGAAGAATTTCACAGAAAACGCTTGTTTAGGAACTGAGCACATATTTATCTGTTGAAAACAGTAATTAAATTCAACCCTTAGTTTACTCTCACTGGCTACAAATTTATCATTTATATCACCTACGTATCTGATGGGATGGTGAAATATAGCCAGTTTTAATTTATTTGAATTTTCATTATTTGAAAAGAGAAAATAAGCTATTCATAAAAGTGGGAGTAGCAATATGAGCGTTAATTATTATTTGGATTAGTCATTAACAGGCTTTTGGCATGCAGAGATAAAAGATGCTGCCACATTAAAATGAAAAGCGTAGGCCAAGTAAGAATATTTCCGTTAGCTAAACATTTTTCTTTTTAATCATTAATCCATTCAACATATATTTTTTTGAGTGCCTACTTATTATACTATATGCCAGACAATGTTTGAGATTCAAGAAATACAGCAGAAAAAACAAACAAAACTTACTGTCTTTATGGAACTTCTATCTAGTCACATATTTGTGTATTTCTTTTTTATAGGTATCACATAGGCTAAACCTCAAATCTAAAATTCATAATTCTGTTGATTTGTTTCAGCATAAAATACTGTCTTCAAAAAAGTATTTTTTAAATCAAAGAATTGTTACATTTTCAAGGTTATGTAACTTTCAAAATGGGAAATGCAGCTTAAGGGAAAAGAAATCTGAATATGAAATGTGTACTCAAGGTAAGAAGTGATGGTTTCAGGGTATGTGATTCAAATCTAACTCCAGATGCCCTCAGATGCCTTGAGAGCAAATTGGGCAGAGGAACAGATTTAGTCCTCTTAATATTCTCGTAAATGCCTTTTTAGTAACCCCAAATCAAAATAAGAATGGTCCAGTTCATTGACATGAACTATTTAAATTTTCTCATACCTATTTAGTTCTAGAACATATATAAAAAAATCTTTGGCATATTTTGCTGTTTTTATTTGCTGTAACATACAGTAGGGTACAAAGGTACCATGACAGTGGATACACAGACCTACTCATGTGATACAATTACATGGAATTAAATACACACACAGCTCCATGCATACAAATGAGTCCAAAAGTAGAGAAATCTGAATAAGATAGGTAGATTGTATTAATGCAAATTTCCTGGTTGTGACACTGTACTATGATTTTGAAAGATGCTGCCATTTGGGGAAAGTGAGTAATGGATACATGGGATCTCTCTGCATTTTTTATTATAATTACATGTGAATCTACAATTATCTCCATGTGTACTTTAAAATAACTAAAAGAGTGGAATTGGAATATTCCTAACCCAAAGAAATCATAAATTTCTGATGTGATAGATACCCCAATTACCCTGATTTGATTAATCCACATTGTATGCCTATATCGAAACATCACATGTACTCTATAAGATATACAACTATTATGTATCCATAATAATTAAAAACAAAAATAAAAAAAAATTAAGAAGTTTAAAAAAGTTTATAGGCTTGCCGTGCAAATGTAGCGGCAAAACAAGTCTCCAAGCACCCCTTATATAGTAACCTTTCCTTTGTATTCATTCTGGAACTGGTCTTGTCCTAAGCCCTAGACACTATTCTCCTGCTATGAACAAATAGAAAAAGAATGAGAAATAAAAAATTTGACTGGTTTTGCTCAAGGTCTCTGAGAATGGAAATCACAAGAAAATCTAGGGATTGGATTTAATATTGGAATTGGAGATGTTCATGGCAATTGTGTTCCTTATAATATTCTGCATCAACTCGTGGGATGGGCACTACCAAATTTTACCCTTTAATGGTTTTATAAAACTAAGAAAATATAATTCTTTCTTTGCACAATTTACATTTCTGTGTTCCTAGCTTTTAATCTACATTTTAAAAAAAATTTAAGGGACTCAAGCCAGACTTCATAATATCTAGATTTGCACAAATGCCCAAATAAAAAAATAATTCAATGACATTATTGTACACTATACATAGATTATTGGTTAATAACTGTTTTAACAATCTTTTCCCATCTCCTAAAAACTTGGACTTCCCAATAAAAATATCACTATTCTGTATTGCTGTGATTTCAATTTAGGCTTTTCCTTCAGAAGGACACACCATTGAGTGTGTGTATGCGTGTGTCTCAGTCAGGTACTATTACCATTAAAATATATGCTATGGCAGAATTTTCTTTATATTTGTCCCAAGTCAATCATAACAGTAGATATAACGTCCTGCATATTCTCATTTCTTGGTATTTTCACACAAACTTCAGCTTGGCCACAGGTTGAAAAAATACTTAGTAATGTTCTTCAGCTAAACAAAAGAAAGAAAAGCTAAAATCCCATGCATCATGTGATCTTAGGAACTAAAACATGGAATGCTCTTGTGTGGTGATGTTAAGACAAAATCAGTCTTAAAGGGCAACTTAAAATACTTTTACTAGTTATCTCTTTTTAGATAATATCGGCTAGTGTATATGCCGTTCATATCTATCTATTATAGTGGACTTACATTTACAGATTATCAAAATTTTATTTTGGATTCCAAATCTTTTATTTGGGCCAGTAATGGGGAGAAAAATGAACAAGTTATAATTGTATCTCGTATGTCCCCACACCATTCTTAAAGTTGACCATCAGTCAGCAGCATTTATTCATTGATTTTTGTACGTGAAGCATCTCACCAAAAATGATCTTTAAGTGAAAAAATGCTGAGATGAGACGATGTAATAATGGTTCAGACTATCAGAACCAGTAGATAGTAGTCTATCACTTGCTGTAGCGGGAAGATAGATGCAAGTTTTAGGTGAGAATGTGGCTGCTGACCGTGAGGAGCTTATCTTTAAAATGTCAGAAAGGATTAGCAAGAATGCAATAAATTCTATAATAGAGGAACAGTAGTTACAAATTAGAGCTCCAAAGAAGGGCTACCTAACCACAGAGGAGATGGGGGAAAGGGATGTAGAGGGAGGAAGCCAGAGGGAGGCGAATGGGAAAATTGAAAAGAGGATCAGGAAAGCCTTCTTTTCAGAAGGAATAGGAGTTGGCAATACTTTAAATAGAGAGGTACTCTCATTTTATGCCCTGACCAAGCTGGATGCAAACAAATCCAGTGTTCGTAACGCAGGATGTGGATCCATTTTACATAGAATGTATAAAAGAAATGTGAAGAGTGGTGTGTGTGTGTGTGTGTGTATGTGTGTGTGTGTGGTAATTAGTGAAAATGAGTCTATTGAATTTGCAAGTAAAATATTGTTTTTCTTCAGGTAGATTTAAATCAAAGCTATTTGGGAGACCTATGATGCACAATGTAATGAGGTGAAAAAGAAGTGTAAAAACTTGATTCACTAGGAAGGCAAGTGGGAATGCACTGGTGTTAGTCTGAAAGGCAAATATAAAAGAGTGATTTTAAGTTGTTTTTTTTTTATATTGGATCCTAGGATATGTGACACTGTCAAATATAGCCAACAAAATCTATGACTGAGAATGAAATATACTAGGAAATTTATCACTAAAGTAACCAAACTAAAAACAGCAATGTACAAAATGTGATTATGAAGTAGTAACATTAATTCTATAATAATCCATATACAAATTTGTCTTGTCTATTTATAGTCACCTCTACATCATAAACTCTACCTGCATGAATTCCTCTTTAGATAATAAAGACTTCTGAAAAGAGGAGTATGAAAAATGATATTTTTAAATGAATCTAATCAAGTTTAAATGCTCTGGTAAATCCTACTAATAAATCATTCACTGTCTCTCTCTCCCTCTATCATTCTCTGCCTCTCTTTTTTTCATATGTTCTATAAATAAACATCATATCCCTAACTTGACTTTAAGCAAGTCTAGAAGTTAGAGCCACTCCTTTAAAAAGAACTGCCATTATTTACTTATTTGCCATTAGTTGATACAATTTAATTTCTGGCTGTGAGATAGGACAACTGCATTTGAAGGAAGTCATGCTTTGCCTCCAAGAAAAAGTTGCTGATGAAATGAGTCTACTGTAAAAGGGGAGCATGACCATTAGCATGCTGAATACATATTTATTTAACGCTTTCTACAGGCCAGACATGGTGCACTGGGAGAAATATGATAAGCAAAATAGATGTGGGCTCTGCCCTCACAGAATGTGCATCAAGGAACATATTTTGGATAATATGAAAAAAATATTATAATAGAAGAAGCTCTAATATCTATTTTTAGAATTTCTAAATTGCTAGCTTTCTAAAAGTAATTCCATCCTTTCAGCCAATAAAATTAAACAGTCAAAAGAGATATCAGAATTCTGTGGTACTGTAACTATAGCCATGAAATGCCTGTCGTTAGAGAATATGCAGGATTGGAACAGAGTATGAAGGTGCCTGCACAGAGCTTTTTGCCTCTAGGAAGCATCTCCACCTGGCTCTCATGTTTCCTGCCCAGGGCCCACCACTAGCCCATATGGTGCCCACTGGGGGAGATGCAGCCCGGCACCGGGGCCCATGCCAGTGACTGGATTTCAGGGCTGATTGCACAGCTGTGCACATAGACCTCTTCACGCATTCCATGTCATGCTCAGGTGAAGCTCAGTTACTGAGTGTTCACCTTAAAAATGATCTACAGTAAGAATGCTTTCATTATGAAGAAAAGCACTGATATCAAAGATAACCATAACAAATCTCAAAATATTATCTTCCAAATCACCAAAAATGGTGATATAGACATCATTTAATATAAAACATTAGAAATTAAGTCTTTAAAACATGTCCCTGACAACCATTTTTACCTCACGTGGCAATACATCATATAAGCTAAAGCGTTTGGTGATATATTGCTCTAATACATCTCAGCGAGTGCACTCTGAGAGCATATTAGTGCAATGCATCATGGCTAGGGGAGGCTGTGTGGTGTGCACGTGGCAGTCCATGGCTTCGATGGTATGAAGCATCACTGCAGCTCTTCCCCCCGCATGGGAATCCCTGATTCCAACGGCTGCTTAGCTATCAAGGCACAGGTGCTGCACAGTTCCTAGGCTGCAAATAGAGCCTGGAATCCAGTTGGCTCTTAAAGAATGTTAAGTAAAAGTCTAGAGAACTACTATATAATGTTGTCAATGGAAACCCTGACAGCATGGTGGAATAATTAATTTAGTGCCATTCTCTTTTGGAAACCAAAGTTTAGATTTTGCACAGTAATCTTGGTGAAGTTAATATTTGGATTTCTCTCCTGGGTAGATATTAGGAGACCTTAGCAAGCTGGAGCGAGGTGATGTTACAGTTTGATACTTCCTTTATGTATGCATCTAACCTCTTCTGTTTGAAGTTAATTTGATTTTGCCTGCATAGAAAAGAAGCCTTGGGAGATGATTTTTTTATTAAAGATATGCTGAACCGTTCAATTTCCAAACATGCAAACTGAAGGAAATTGAAAGTCCTTGAAGACTGAAGCTTTTGGTGCATATCCAAATTTCACTTCAGATCATTTTTCTTGACAAAAGCCAATGTCTCAAACAGTTTTGAGGAACACCCTCTTAAAATCATTTGAGAATTTAAGTGAACATAAGATGCCTACCAGTTTGTTCTATTTCTATTGGCTAGAAGACATTTTGGACTTTTTCTTTTACTGCTATTTTTTATGTGCACAGGGTTTCTAATGTCTTCCTTGGTGTTCATTTATTGACATGCTAGAAGAGAAGTAAAGGTAGACTCTTCTTTAGGATAAACACAAATCTTCTATTAGTATCAATGGATTAAGGCCTTATAAAACACAGTGCTATGTAATATGATAGGAAAATCTTGGAAGGCTGTTCTTGCATATGCAACAACACAATCAGCAAAAGACATTTCATCAAGAAATATGTTCCTTATATGATACAGTCATAACTTGATATTTACAGGGGATTCGTTCCAGGACTCATTCCCCATGAATACCAACATTCATGGATGCTCAAGTTCCTTATATCAGTGGTGTAGTATGTGCATATAACCTATGCATATCCTCTTGTATACTTTAAATCCTCTCTGGATTACTTATAATACCTAATAAATGCTATATCAATAGATATTATACTGCATTTTAAAATTATTATTATTATTATTATTTTTTTAATTTCAGCATAATATGAGGGTACAGATGTTTAGGTTACGTGTGTTGCCCTTGCCCCCCCCTTCAGTCCAGGTTTCAAATATGTCCATCCCATTGCGTGGTGCACATTGCACACTTTGTGTACACATATACCCGTCCCCTCCTCCCTCCTCCCTCCTCCCCCCTGCCCAATATCTAATAGATGTAATTCTTATATATGCACTTATGTGTTGATCCGTTAATATCAATTTGATGGTGAGTACATGTGGTGCTTATTTTTCCATTCTTGGGATACCTCGCTTAGTAGAA
>CAUYSK010109257.1:0-18627 GCA_963575035.1 Avahi laniger | reverse complement strand
CAGCCTGGTGGCCTGGGGACAGGGGCGAGGTCGGCCGGGTGGGCTTTCTGGAGGAAGTCGTATGGACACTGAGGTGGATGGTGAACAAGTGAGTAGGCACGATCCAGGCAAAGTGTGTGTGCGCGCGTGTGTGTGTGTGTGGTGTGTGGAAGACGGTCTGGTGCGGTGGTCGAAGATGGAAATTTTTGGAGACAGGCACACGTGGGCTTTTGCCCACCTCCCCTACTCGCCCACTGCTTAACCTTGGCTACTTGACTTCTCGGTTAAGGTTTCTTCCTTTAAAAAGCAAGAAAAATAAAAACGTCTAACTCATAAGGTACCTTGCAAAGATGAAAAGAAATGAAATGTTGGATCCATATAGTATCTGTTTATAGAATTACTGGACTCGTCTATGGCCATACCACCCTGAACACGCGTGATCTGGTCTGATCTCAGAAGCTAAGCAGGGTGGGGTCTGGTTAGTACTTGAAAGGGAGAACTACTGGACTCTCATACTGGATGAAGAAGTATTTAAGCCTTACAAAGGTGCTATTTTACCTCTGAAGTTAACCAAAGCACCAGAAGGTAAGAAGGCAAAGGCCCTAAAACAGAGGAGTGTTACGAACGTTTCTCAAGGACCTCCCAGGTGCCCTGCCTGTGTTATCTCATTTTACATGGCAGGTGATGTTTCTGAAAGATCAGGGAGCTTAAAGTCAGATAACTCGCTGGTGCATTAAAGAAACAAAAGAAATGTTAAAAACTGGAATGTCTGCTGCGTCAAGACACCTAATTGGAAAACAACGTCATAGTGAATTAGCAGAGTGCAAGTCTCCAGCTCTGCCAGAAAAGCTGAAACACATGTGCAACCAGAGGAGTCACAAAGCAAAGTCTATTGTCGCCCTGGTGATTCTATGCACGAGTCAGAGGTCTGACAGGACTGGGCATGTGCTGTGTCTTAGTGTCGTGCTGACTGGTGGTGCTTCCAGATCCCTGAGAGAATCCTACTGTGATCAGAGATGTTCACGTCAATTGAACTCGTCTTGTTATAATGAGGAAACATTAAGGTAATTCAAACCACCACAATAAAACACTTTGACAATGACTAAGCAGCCACTGAATGTTAGATTTACATAAAGATTCTTTCAACTTGCTGAGACATTTCACAAAAGAGACGTAGGGATTATCCTCAACTTACATTTGGAGACTCACTAATTCGTTGCTACAAAGACAGTCAGTGCTGGTATCATTCATTGATTCCATCTCTCACTTACGTTTCTATTCATTTAACCACATAGGGTAAGTGCCATATCACAATGAATGGAGATGAGGTGACAAAAAATGCCAAAGAAGAGACAGTACATTCCTTTAAGGGACAATGTCTATTAGGGAAAAATCCAATGGCAGAGACTAGCAGCTGTGCAAATAACTATAACCCAGGTCTGGGCTAGGATAGGGCGTCAGTGCTAAGAAGTTTGACATTTATTGTGCAGGTGCCGTCAAATGATTTTGAGCCTAGGCGGGTGTGTTCTGGGAGAGAGTGGTGTCCCGGCTGGGGCAGAGGGAAGGAGGCCACTGCACGTCCTTCATGGCGTCAACCCCCACTGCCCTGCTGCCTCGCCACCCGTCTCCTCCCCCTCCACCAACGGCACCCAGACTTTCCCTCCAGCTCTTGGCTTTGTCACCAATGAACTTGTGCTGGTCAAAGTCCAAAGACTAGTTTCTCAGTTTCAGTTTAGAGATCTCTCTATTTCACTTCCATAGTTAAACACTAACTCTGGCTAGAAACCTTTCTCTGAAATAGCCTCTTGCTGGTTTATCTGCTACCTCTCTGGCTGCTGCTGCTCTGATCCGGGCTTTTCACCGAGCTGCCCATCAGTAAATACTGGTGTTCTTAAGACCTGACCTTACCTCACTTCTAATCGGAAACATTCCCTGGGAAATGTCTTGCTTATTTGCAACTTCTACACCTAAAATCCCTCCTCCATAGAAAACTCTATCAATAAATAGAACCTGCAAATGGAGGACTCTTTGGGGGAAATTTTTATCACTATGGTTAGCGTCAGCATTATAATTAATTCATCTCTATCTATATTAAGATAAAGACAGAGGGTCAGATAAATAACGTCCCCTTCCCCTTAACCCTATTGTAGGTGTGCTGGAACTATTTGTGTCCACAACTGGACTAGTGGGATTGAGGTACAAAAGAGACTGTTTAATCTTCTGGGTGACTTTTTGCTGAATGAAGGTATTTTAAAGCATCATTGCTGGTCTCTCAAGAGATAATCTGCTTCTCTCTAGCCTCTATCAGCAAATTGATGATTAAAATTAGAAGGGAGGTTCCGCAAGGGCTGGAACTTTGCTTTGTTCGTAGAAAAGTGCCTGGCACAGACTCGTGGATACATGGGGAGTGACTGTGTGATTCCGTCTGTTTCATATTTGAGTGAATGGAGGTTATACCCAACTGAGGCCATGGATTAATAGATTTGGAAGAGGTCACTGGGATTTAACAGCTTCATATCTTACTGCATCCAAAAGACTCCAATCTTTGTGGGAGGCCCATGGCTTGGCCATCGCAATAGTGAATGAGGCAAGGTTTAGGGACAGAATTAACTAGGCATGAATTGGTCCAATATGAACATGGAAGCTCAAATCCAGACTGACATTCTTTTCAATCTCAACACCGTCAATCTAATTACAAACAGAGGAAGTCTTTCTAAAAGAAAAAGATATTTATTCAGGAGCGGGGCATTGCAACAGGAATATGAATACCATAGTAAACTATGTGCATACTCAGAGAGGTAAAGGAAGACAAAAAATTTTAAAGAAATAATGAAGAGGGTTATGTAATGATAATGATTTGAGATAATGATCTTTGGCTACAAAGATCAATAAGAAGGGTCATGCCAGTCCAAGGTTTTTGGGCAGATGTCCGTGCAGAAGCACTTTTTTGTGTAAGGTTGTAATGGCCCTTGGGTAAGGTTGTGGTTTTGCAGTCTTTTGTGATAGCTTTTATTATCAGTCACACAAACATGAGAACATAGCCTTTCCTGGCTCTATATTCAGGTTTTTGGTTTTTTTTTTTTAAACACTAATGACTCCATTTTGATTCTGACAACTTTTACATTTTCCCCTTTTGATTAAGTTTTTTTATCCTGGAAACATCACTGATCAATCATCCTGTAGTTGGTTTTGATGTACCTTGGTGCCAGGATGGACCTGTCCTGGTTCCTCGTCTCATCTCACATTGGGAGGAACGAACGGTGGCTGAGAGTTAGTGTCAAAACCCTTTTTAAGCCATATTTGAGCAACAAGGGAAGTTTGAAGGGAGTGGTTCTCAGACTAAGTATACCAAGAGTCCATTATTAGGTTCAATTTTTTCTGTTCTATAGTCTTTTGCTAGCATCTCAAAATGCTGGGCCAGCATTATTCTATTAGGAGTTGCAAAAATTTTAACAAGTATCAGATGGAAAGTTTAAGAAGGAAAAATACAGAGCAAAAATTTAATAGTAAGATGGCAATCACAGTTTGCATACTAGTTTTGAGCCATGAACCTAGGCTTAAAGACAATCAGTTGAATAAATCAAATGACCTTAGGTACTTGCGTGAGAACTGATGTAACCATGTGGCCTGTTTTATTTTTTGACTAGTGGATATTAAAGTATCTCTTAAGTCAGGTTCTGCCGTGTTACTAGCAGAAGATACTGATTGTGACATTTCAATTACACCATTATCTTGCCAAGTGAGAAAGATAGGAATTAGGAAGGGTAAAAGTCTCATGATATGGAGTCATGTTTGACCTTTTTGGGAAAGCTGTCTGCAGTGTGAAAACGTTAACTTCTCCTCCTAGTTTGAGGTTTGAATATTTGTGGTCATGACATCAGGTGGTTAGGTGAACTTCTTATGTGGCCCACACACCAGTTCCAAGAATCACTGATTCTTTTGATAGTGATATTTCTTCAGGTCCCATTTCTGACACCGTTTATGTCAACCTGAATAACAAACAGAGAGAGGCTCTCTAAAAGAAAAAGGTATTTATTCAGGAGTAAGGCATTGCAATGGGAATAAGCATGCATATTTGGAGAGGTAAAGGAAGACAAAAGTTTTCAAAGGAAAAATTAAAAGAATTACATAATTGTTTTGAGATAATTATCCTTGGCTACAAAGATCAATAATAAGGGTGACACCAGTTCAAAGTTGGACAGGCACTTGTTGGGCAGATATCCTTGCAGAAGTATTTTCTGTGGCTTTTGCAGTCTTCTGTGATAATTTTAATTATCAGGCATACAAGTGTGATAACCCTCTCTTCATAGCTTTTGTCAGATCTATTTGTCAGGTTTTTTTTTTTTTTTGGTTGGGTTTTTGTTTGTTTGTTTAACTACAGTGACACCATTTTGATTCTGACAATTTTGACAGCTAAATGTCTTAAAACTTGTAGATCACAGGCTCCTCCCTGATTGGATCCTGGTCATGTCTTCTCATTAAATATACTTTAAAACCTCAAAAAAATTTTTAATCACCTAACAAAGACTTCTTCCCCAAAGGGCTGTTTGGGGTCTTCTCTAACTGGCAGGGTCCAATGTAACTTGCCTACCAATTTCAACTCATTAGAAAGTGCAATGAATGTAGTAGTCTACCTTCTCCAAATGATTGCCCTATCAGTTTACCAAACGTATTACCTAAATACTATGCTCATTTCCTTCTTGGTAAGGGCCAGCCGGAAGTTTCCAGGGTGACTTTGCCTGAGTTGTCAGTGGACCTTGGGCACTATTCTAGGTCATGTGACACACTTGCTTCTCCTTCACCTTCTACCTTGATTGGAAGCTTCCTGGAGCCTTCACTAGAAGCAGATGCCAGCACCATGCTTATACAGTCTGCAGAACCAGCCAAATAAAGTTCTTTTTTTATAAATTACCCAGTCTCAGGGATTTCTTTATAGCAGCACAAAATGGAATAACACACCATTTAAAAGGTGATACGTTTCTGGTATGTTGTTAGAATTTTTCTGTAGATGAGATACATGTTTGCTAACTATTTTTCCAAATGTTTCTTCATGAATTATGCTCTCTGGTGAAAACTTGAGAATTTCCTATGTGTAGGGTGTGTGTGTGTGTTGGGGGCGTTATTTTTTGGGAAAAGTCTTAAAACTATTTTGTAAAGAAACTTGCCCACATGATGTTTCCCTCCATCCTCCTTTTTCTTTCTTTGTCGAATCTTTTTTAACACTGTGTACCAGGTACCGTGTCCTCCTCCTCATTACTCTTACATCATATTGGAGCAAGTCTTGAGTTTGGCTCCTTAATTTTTATGAGAAGATGCAAACATTCCTGCCCATCCGGTTGGTTTTGAAATCACGTGGACCTGCTCTTGGCATTGCAGAATCCACGTCTAACCTCATTCTACTTGACTCTGCTGTCCCAAAGGTTATTCCAGACCTACCTCTCTTTTGTCCTTTCTTCCATTAAGGTCAAAGGTACTATTACTGGTTTCCAAACTTTCTTTAAAACAGAGAATTTTTTCTTCAAAAGAAAACTAATATGGAAACCAAATATGCCAAATAGACTATTTGGAAGCTACTCTATTTCTGTGTAAAATAGGTAGAATGTTAGCTGCCTCCCTCACTCTTCTGCTTTCCCCAGAGCCCTGAGAAAATTTTGCTAATCCTACTTTGGAAACCACTGTCCCATGGAGGACTGATTTACCTGGAGCTCAGCCTCTGTGGGCCGCCGTCTATGCTGACCGTAAATTCGGAGCTGGGCTGAGAGTCAATTTGGCCCTCAAGCTTATCAGCTCTTTTCCTTGTTTTTCTGTATATTTTAACATGAGCTGCCTCCTTTCTCAGAATCGATGCGCAAAATCACACATTCTCATGTCCATCTGGTCCTCAGTATCACATCTGAGGCTACTGCAAAGTGATAAAAGCTAAGATTCAATTTTGAAACAAGAAGCAAGCAATGTACTGTTATTGAAGTAGGCTTTCCAATCCCTAGGACTCTGAATTTCTTTTTCTCTGCAGTGCTTGTGCAGGGAACCCCACACCCCACTTGGTGTAAGCAGTGGCTTCCTACCCTTAGTCAAGAAAAAAGAAAACACTAGATAAGCAGGTCAACTGTCAGATACTTGCAAAGAGAGTAGGTTGGGCACATATTGCAGAGAATATAAATCTGGCTGGTCCAGTGTTTGTATCTCAGGAGGTGGAGGGTGGGGGGCTGGGGGGAGGGATAGAGAGAGAGAGAGGTGTTTCTAATTCAGACCAGCAGCATAATTTTACCATCTGCTGCAAAGAGTCCCCGTGACACAAAATTCTGCAGTTTCCCTACCTTCTCACACCCCCACACCGTTTCTGCTTCATTGCTAGGACAGGCTTTCTAGAACTGGAAAGATTTGAGAAGCTGTTGGCAGAGAAATAGTTTTTCATACATCACCTCCAGTGTCCCAAATCTTTCCCAGCATTTAGGGGAAAGGAGGGTGAGGCCGTTTTGTTTTTGTTGTTGTTTGTTTTGAGGAACATTCTTCTTTTCCTCAATATAAAAGTAATAAATCTGAAAATACAAAATGCTGGTAAGAATATGCATCCATAGGGCCTCTTATACACTGCTGGTGGGAAAGCAGTTTGATACTATCTTTTTTCTTATTAATTGATAAGTCATAATTGTATATATTTATGGGGTACAATGTGATCTTATGATATGTGTATACAGTGTGCAATGATTCAATCAAGTGAATTAATATATCCCTCACTTCAAATTTTGTTTTGTTTTTATTTTTTTCTTTCCTTTTTAAAAATTTTAATAGATTTAGCGGGTACAAATTGAATTCTGCTACATGTATATATTGTATAGTGGTGAAGTCTGGGCTTTTGGTGTACCCAGCACCCGAGCAATGTACACTGTACCTCACAGGTAATTTTTCATCCCTCACCCACTCCCAACCTCCCCCCTTTTGAGTCCCCAAAGTCCACTATATCACTATGCTGTGTGTCATTCTGTAGCCAGGTTTAGCTCCCACTTATAAGTGAGAAAATGTGACATTTATATTTCTGTTCCTGAGTTACTTCACTTAGAATAATGCCCTCTAATTCCATCCATGTTGCTGCAAAAGACATTATTTGATTCTTATTGCTGAATAAGTACTCTACTATATATATTTGTGTGTGTATATATATATATGTATACATATATATATACACACACATACACATGCACACACACCGACCCCACATTCTTTATCCACTCATCAGTTGACGGGCATTTAGGTTGATTCCATATTATTGTGATTGTGAATAGTGTTGCAATAAGCACACAAGCGTAGGTATCTTTTTGATATAATCATTTCATTTCCTCTGGGTAGATAGCCAATAATGGGATTGCAGGATTGAATGGTAGATCTACTTTTCATTCTTTAAGAAATCTCCATGTTAATCTCCATAGAGATCGTACTAATTTACATTCCCATCAGCAGTGTATAAGCATTCTCTATTTACTGCATCCATGCCAACATCTGTCATTGTTTGACTTTTTAATAATGGCCCTTACTTCCCTTACTTCTAAATGGAGTAAGATGGTATCTCATTGTGGTTTTAATTTGCATTTCCATGATGATTAGTGATGTTGAGCATTTTTTCATATGTTTGTTGGTCATTTGTACACCTTCTTTTAAAAAATGTCTGTTCGTGTCATTTGCCCACTTTTTAATGGGGTTGTTTGGTTTTTTTGCTTGCTAAGTTGTATGAGTTCCCTGTAGATTCTGGATATTAGTCCTTTGTCAGACACATAGTTTGAAAATATTTTCTCCCATTCTATAGGTTGTCTATTTATTCTTTTGAGTATTTCTTGTGCTATGCAGAAGCTTTTTAGTTTACTTAAGTCCTATTTGTCTATTTTTATTTTTATTGTATTTGCTTTTGGGGTCATAGTCATAAATTCTTTGCTTAGGCCAATGTCCAAAAGAGTTTTTCCTAGATTTTATTCTATGATTTTTATTGTTTTGGGTCTTACATTTAAGTCTTTAATCCATCTTGAGTTAATTTTTATATATGGTAAGAGATAAGAATCCAGTTTCATTCTTTTGCATATCACTATTCAATTTTCCCAGTACCATTTATTGAATAATGTGCCCTTTTCCCAGTGTATGTTTTTGTCTAATTTATCAAAGATCAGTTGGTTTTAGTATATGATTTTATTTCTGGGTTCTCTATTCTGTTCCATTGATCTATGTCAGTACCATGCTATTTTGATTGCTATAGCCTTATAGTATAATTTGAAGTCAGGTAATATAATGCCTCCAGTTATGTTCTTTTTGCTTTAGCTACTCAGGATTTTTTTTTTTTTTTTGGCTCCATATGAATTTTAGAATTGTTTTTTCTAATTCTGTGAAAAATGACATTGGTATTTTAATAGGAATTGCACTGAATCTATAGATTGCTTTGGGCAGTATGATCATTTTAACAATATTGATTCTTCTAATCCATGAGGAGGGGATGTTTTTTCATTTGTTTGTGTCATCTATGATTTCTTTCATTGGTGATTTTTAATTCTTCTTGCAGAAATCTTCAACCTCCTTGGTTAAATTTATTCCTAGTTTTGGGCGGAGGAGGGGGTTGTTTGTTTTGCAGTTATTATGAATGGGATTGAGTTCTTGATTTGGTTCTCAGCTTGGTTATCGTTGGTGTATAGAAATGCTATTGATTTTTGCACATTGATTTTATAACCTCTTTGCTGAATTCATTTATCAAATCTAGGAGTCTTTTGGAGGAGTCCTTAGGGTTTTCTAGGTATAAAATTATATCATTAACAAACAGAAATAATTTGACCTCCTCTTTTTCAATATGGATGTCCTTTATTTCTTTCTCTTGCTGGTTTGCTCTGGCTAGGACTTCCAGTACGATATTGAATAGAAATGAGGAAAGTGGCCATCCTTGTATTGTTCAGTGTTTAAGGGGAATGCTTTCAACTTTTCCCCATTCAGTATGATGTTGGCTGTGGGTTTGTCATATACGATTTTTATTACCTTGAACTATGTTCTTTCTCTCCTGAGTTTTTGGAAGATTTTTATCATGAAGGGGTGTTGAACTTCTGTCTTGTTGCCATTTAATGCCTTTCTCTTTCTTCTTTGTGTGACTGTTTTATAAGACCTATGAGTTTCATATTGTCATGAGTTTTCATGATGGTGAATAATGACCTTTTGTTTTCATGTTTAAGATTCCTTTGAGCATTTCCTTTAGGGCCACTCTTGTGGTGATGAATTCTCTTGGAGTTTGCTTGTCTGGGAAAGACTTTCATTCTTCTTCATTTATGAAGCTTATTCTGCCATGGTATAAAATTCTTGGCTACCAGGTTTTTTTCTCACAGCACTTTGAAAATGCCATCCCATCCTCTTCCAGTCTGAAAGGTTTCTGCTGATAGGTCTGCTGTTAGTCTGGTGGGATTTCCTTTACAGGTGACTAGATACTTTTCTGTTGCTAATTTTAAAATTCTTTCTTTCACTTTAACTTTAGTTATTCTGACTGTAATATGTCATGACAAAGTCTTTTTTGCAATGTCTTTGCCTGGGGATAGTTTGGCCTCCTATATCTAAATGTCTAACTCTCTTGCTAGTCCTGGAAAGTTTTCATTGATTATTTCCTTAAGTAGATTTTTAAGCTTTTTGATCTCTCTTCCCTCTTGGTAATACTAATAATTCCTAAGTTTGGTCACTTTTATGTAGTCCCAGATGTCTCAAAGTATTTGCTCATTATTTTTTTATGCTTTGTTACTTATTTGTGTCTTACTGTATTATTTCAAAAGACCTGCTTTGAGTTCTGAGATTCTTTCTTCTGCTTGGTCTTATCTATTCTTGAAGGTTTTAAATGTGTTTTGTATTTCCTTCAATGAATTTTTCAGATTCAGCATTTTTTTTAAAAGATATCTGTCTCCTTGGTAAATTTCTCATTCATAGCCTGAATTGATTTTCTGATTTCTTTCTGTTGGTTTTCAGATTTCTCTTGCATCTCATTGAGCTGCTTTAGAATGAATATTTGGAACTCTTTCTCTGGCATTATGAAGACCTTTTTTTATTGGAATCTATTGCTGGATATTTGTTGTGGTTTTGTTGGTGTCATTTTCCTTGCTTTATCCTATCTCTTGTGTCCATCTGTTGATATCTGTACACCTGATGTAGCAGTCACTTGTTCTGATTTTTGAAATTTGCTTTTGAAGGGGAAAATTTTTTCCTGAAGATGTATATACCTTGTTGATTGAGTAGGAGGACACTTTGGCTTTGATTTTGGCTGCTGCAGCATTGTGACTTTTGTATGATTTTTTAGGCAGTACACAGGGTCAGTGTATCTGTGATTTTCTTGGTGACTTAGAAATCAGTTATTAGTTGAGGCTGTGGTGAAGTTTTGCTGGGGACTTTATGCAGCTGAGCCAGTCTTTAGGCCCCAGTGGTGGAAGCAATGGGCTGAGTATGTCTAATTTTAGGCCCCGGGGCAGTTTATGCTGACAGTGGTGATAGTGTGTCCTGGGGGGCCAGTTCTTGGGCCTTCAGATGGCTTGCTCAGAAACTAGTAGCTGGAGCAGAGGGCCAGGTGTGTGGAAATGTTATCAGGCCCCTGAGAAGTTGGTGTGATGTGGGATGCGGCTGTAGCAATAGTGGAACCACCCACTAGGACCCAAGTGGTCCATGTTGGTGTTACTGGTAGCTGCAGTGGATTAGGCAAGCTAGTCCCCAGTCCCACAGCTGCCTGTAATGGGGTGGTGACTATTGTCTTAAGTGTGCCTAGGAGAGCCTTGTCTCTCCTGCCCCTTCCCAGCCAGGTGGTACCTGCAGCCACATCATCTTGAACATGGCCCAAGGGTGGTACATAGCCCAGCGTTAAACTCTCAAAATGGCCTTGGCTGTGGACTTGCAATCAAAGAATGCAGGGCCCCTTTCAGGGAAGTGCCATGAGCAAGAAACTATGGAGAGTGCAATCCCTCACATCTCAGTCTCATAAGAGCCCATAGCAGGGTGGTGGGAATTGTCCTAGGTGTGTGTAGGAGATCTTGGGCTCTCCTGTCCCCCCTCAGTGGGATCAGGCTACAGCTGTCTCAGCCTGAACTCAGCCCAAGAATGGGGTGCTTCCCAGGTTTAAACTCCCAAAATGGCACTTTGGACCGGTCACCAGAGAGGATGGGGCCCTTCTCAGGCAGGCTGCACTTGCAGGAAACTGTGAGTAGCACAACTCAATCCCACAGCAGCTGGCTGCAGGATGGTGGGCACATTCCAGATACACGCTGGAAAGTCCGGTTTCCCTGCCTCTCCCCAGCCAGGCAGGGGCTGCAGCCACATCAGTGCAAACTCAGCCTGAGGGCAGTGTCTAACTCTCAAAATGGTACCTTGGTCCTATGACCAGAAAGTCTGGGGCCCCACCCAGGCAAGCAGTATGGGCAAGAAACTGTAGAAAATACTGCCTGCTCACATCTCAGTCTCAATGTAAGTCCACAGCAGGGTAATGGGGATTTTCCTAGGGGTACGTGGGAGTGTCTGAGCTCCTCTATCCCTCTTTGGAGCTGTGCAATGGCTGCAAGCACACCCACAGTTCCCTTGTATCAAGGTTCTCAGAATGGTGCGGGGCTCAAGCTACTCTAGGCTTGGATGCCTGTGTGATTCTGTGTGTGTTCCCTTTCTGGAGCAACATCTCTATGCAATCTCCAAGCAGCTCCCTGTGTTAGGCCCAAGACCTGCATGTGGCAAGGGCTTCTCTTGTAGCCAAGACCATAAAAGTTCATCTCAGAGTGTAGAGCCCAGAGGGCTTCTCTCTTACTGTTTCCCTGAGTCCAGCAGCTTCTTCTGGCTCTTAGCCAGTCCCTGGTTGGGCAAGTTGCCTTGAACCTTTTCCTTACCCACTTTTGGTGCTTCCCATTGCTTCCCTGGTGAATCCTAATGTTCTCTCCTAGATGATCTGTTCAAAATGCTTACAGATCTGTTCAATCTGCTTACTTTTCTGGTCCCTTTCTGTGGAGGAGACACATACTATCTGTGTCTAGTCAGCCATCTTGATCTTCAAATACTCATTTTTTTTTGTGGTGAGAACACTTAAAATCTACTCTTTCTGCAATTTTCAAGTATACAATATATTATTATTGACTATGGTCACCATGCTGGGCAATTGATCTCAAAGAACATATTCTTCCTGTCTAACTGAAACTTTG
The DNA here is from genome assembly GCA_963575035.1 of Avahi laniger. Taxonomy (NCBI): domain Eukaryota; kingdom Metazoa; phylum Chordata; class Mammalia; order Primates; family Indriidae; genus Avahi; species Avahi laniger. The sequence continues at coordinate 6,478 of CAUYSK010109257.1, read as the reverse complement.
TACCCTTTGAGAAACGTCTCCCCATTTCCCACACCCGTCAAGTTCTGGTAACAACATCCTACTCTATTTTATGAATTCAATTGCTTTAGATTTCACATACTAGTGAGATCATATAATATTTGTCTTTCTGTGCCTGGTTTATTTCATTTAATTTACTGTCCTTTAGGTTCATTCATGTTGTCAGAAATGACAGAATTTTCTTCTTTTTTAAGGTGGAATAGTATTTTATTGTGAATATGTATACACTTTTTAATCTATTCATCTGTTGATTGACACTCAGGTTCATTCCATACTTTGGCTATGGTGAATAATGGTGCAATGAACATGGGATTACAGATATCTTTTTAGCATACTGATTTCAAATCTTTTACATATATACCCAGAAATAGAATTGCTGGATCATATAGTAGTTCTATTCTTAGTTCTAGGCTTAGTTTTTTGAGGAACCTTCATACTGTGTTCCATAATGGCTATACTAACTTACATTCCCACCAATAGTATACAAAGATTCCCTTTTCTCTACATTCTCACCAAACACTTATATTTCATTTTTATTTTGATAATAGCCATTATGACAGGTATAAGGTGATATCTCATTGTGGTTTTAATTTGCAATTTCCCTTATGGTTTGTGATGCTGAATGTTTTTTCATGTATCTGTTAATGATTGCATCAAACCAAAAAGATTCTACACAATGAAGGAAACAATTAACAGAATGAAGAGACAGCCTATAGATTGAAAGAAAATATTTGTTACTACCCAAAGCAATCTACAGATACAATGGAATCCCTATCAAAATACCAATGACATTTTTCATACAACTAGAAAAATATCTTAAAATTTGTATGGAACCACAAAAGAACCCAAAAAGCAAAAACAATCCTGAGTGAAAAGAACAAAACTGGAGGCATCACACTACCAGACCTCAAAATACACTAGAAATCTGTAATAACCAAAACAGCACCGTACTAGCATAAAAACAGACACATAGACCAATGGAACAGTATAGAGAACCCAGAAATTTATCCACATATCTATAGCCAGCTGATTTTTGACAAAGAACCAAGAACACTCACTGGGAAAAGGACAGTCTCTTCAATAAAGAGTGCTGGGAAAATTGGATATCCATAAGCAGAAGAATAAAATTAGACCCCCACCTCTCACTCTATATAAAAGTCAACTGAAAATGATCAAAGACCTAAATGTAACACCTTAAACTATGAAACTACTAGAGGGAAACATAGGAGAAACACTTCAGGACTTTGGTCTGGGAAAATATTTTTTGAGTAAGTCTTCAAAAGCACAGGCAACAAAAGCAAAAATAAGCAAATGAAATTATATCAAACCAAAAATCTTATACACAGCAAAGGAAACAATCAACAGAGTGAAAAGACAACCAACAGAATGAAAGAAAATATTTGCAAACTATTCATCCAACAGGGGATTAATATCTAGAGTACAGAAAGAACTCAAACATCTCAACAGCAAAGTAACAATCTGGTTGAAAAACAAACAAATGATCCGAACAGACATTTCTCAAAAGAAGACATACAAATAGCCAACAAATATATGAAAAAATGCTCAACATCACTAATCATCAGGGAAATGCAAATCAAAACCACAATGAAATATCATGTTAACCCAGTTAGAATGTCTATTATCAAAAAGACAAAAAATAAATGCAGAAATAAAAGAACTCTTATACACTGTTGGTGGGAATGTAAATTACTACAGTCACTATGAAGAACAGTATGGAGGTTTCTCAAAAGCTACAAATAGAACTACCATATGATCCAGCAACCTCACTACTGGGCATTTATCCAAAGGAAAGGAAATCAGTATATCAAAAAGACATGTGCACTCCCATGTATTGTAGTACTATTCACAATACCCAAGATATGGAATCAACCTAGGTGTCCAAAAACTGATGAATGGATAACGAAAATGTGGGGCCAGGCATGGTGACTCGTATCTGTAATCTTAGCACTTTGGAAAGCCAAGGCAGGAAGATCACTTGAGGCCATGAGTTCAAGATCATCTAGGGCAATAGAGAGACCCCCATCTCTACAATAAATAAAAATAAAAAATTAGCCAGGCATGGGGTATTCATCCATAGTCTCAGCTACTCAGGAGGCTGAGGCAGGAAGATTGCTTGTGCCAAGGAGTTTGAGGTTGCACTACACTGTAGGCCGGACAAGAGAATGAGACCCTGTCTCAAAAAAAAAAAAAAAAAAAGTGATATATATATACACAAAAATGTGGTATGTGCACACACACACACACACACACACACACACAAACACACACACATACTATTTAGCCATAAAAAAGAATGAAATCCTGTCATTCACAGTAACATGGATGGAACTGGAGGACATTAGGTTAAGTGAAATAAGCCAGGAACAAAAAATTAAACACCACTTTTTCTCACTCTCATGTGGAAGCTAAAAAAAAGTGATCTGTCAAAGTAAAAAGTAGAATAGAAAATATTAGAGACCGTGAAGGGTGGAAGTAGAGGATAGGGAGGGATTTTTAAAGGACACAAAACTATAGCTAGATAGAAGGAATAAGTTCTAGTGTTCTATACCACTAACGTTAACAATAATATATAGTTTTAAATAGCTAGAAAGAGGATATTGAATGTTCCTAACACAAAGAAATAATAAATGTTTGAGATTATAAATATACTAATTACTCTGATCTAATCACTACACATCATATGTATCAAAATATCACTATGTACCCCATAAATATGTATAATTATTCTATGTCAATTTAAAAAAGAAAATATTTGCAAACCATACATCTGATAAGGTGTTAACATCCAAAATATATAAGGAACTCAAACAACTCAATATCAAGAAAACAAACAACCTGATTTAAAAATGGCAAAGGACTTGAATAGACATTTCTCAAAAGAAGACATACAAATGACCCTGTCTTTTAAAGTTAAACTTTCACATACCTTGTGACAAGCATTTCCATGCCACCATTTATATCCAATAGAAATTGTTACACAGGGGCATTGAGAGACATATATAAGGATGTTTACAGCAGCATTGTTTTAACAGGAAAAGCCTGGAAATAGCCTAAATACAGAATGAATGGTAACATATAAAATGGAATATTATATAGTCATCAAAATAAATGAGCTACAGTTGCATACATTAGTTGGGATGAATCTTAGCAGCACAATATCAAGTGAAAAAATTAAGTACCAGAAGATAACATAGAGCATGCTACTTCTTTAAAAAGCTAAAACCACCAAAATAAAAAATACATGCCTTTTAGTTTTATATGTTGATTAGATACACTTCATTAAAAGGAAAACAAAGGAATAATGAGATTTGGGATGGTGTGTTTATCTTGGGTAAAGAAAAGTGGTGAATGGGCTAGGGGAGAATTCAGAGCTAGATGTAGACTTTTGTGCGAGTTTCAGCTTTCCCATTAAGCAGCAGGTTTATGAGTACTTATTACATTATAGTAAATAAACTAATAAATAATGGCTATACGTGAACCAATGAGGAGACTGTTTATTGAGCTAAGAATTATGATTAATTCAGTTCTGAGTGTGTCTGGAGTCCAAAAGGAAAACAAAAAGCAAAAATTAAACATTCATCGTGAACAATGAAGAGCCCTGGCAAAGTACATGAAGAATAATTCATCCCTAATGGTATCTACCCAGAGATAATCACTGTTAACATTTTGGTATGTTTCCTTCCAGCTATCTTTTTCTAATTCATATTTTTGAACAAAAGTATAATCGTGATGTTTAAACAGTAGTTTTAGTTTTTAAACTTACCATTATATTATGTACATCTTCCCACATGAGAAAATAATTTTCAAAAATATGTTTTTAATAGCTGATTAGTATAGCATTATATGCAGGCCTCATAATTTATTGGACTAATCCTTTATATGTCTTTGTTTTGGTTGTCTCAATTTTTTGTTATTATGGATAAGGCTGCAATAAGCATTTTGCACGTAAATATGGGTGTCATCTCTGATGATTTCCTTAGGATAAATTTTTTTTTTTTTTTGAGACAGAGTCTCACTGTGTTGCCCGGGCTAGAGTGCTGTGGTGTCAGCCTAGCTCACAGCAATCTCAAACTCCTGGGCTCAAGAGATCCTTCTGTCTCAGCCTCCCAAGTAGCTGGGACTAACTACAGACATGCACCACCACGCCTGGCTTATTTTTTCTATATAGTTTTTAGTTGTCTAGCTAATTTCTTTCTATATTTTTTAGTAAAGATGGGGGTCTTGTTCTTGCTCAGACTGGTCTCAAACTCCTGAGCTCAAACAATCTGCCCGCCTCGGCCTCCCAGAGTGCCAGGATTACAGGCATGAGCCACCATGCCCAGCCTAGGACAAATTTTTAAGAGTAGAATCAAGGTATGAAAAATTTTAAATTATTATTACATACTGATAAATTGAAGGGCACCATTTTTATGTGAGAAATAAATTGGAAAAGATATTTGTTGCACATAAAAGGGCTTAATATACACATAATAGTAATTTAATCAATATCAGTTGAATACAAATCTGCATATAATTATTATGCAAGGTTACTTAGAATATCATGGAAGAGGATAAAGGACTTTCTTTCCAATTTTCCAGATTATGAAAATTAAATGACTCAGTACTGTGTCTTAACTTTTAATGGAAATACAAATGTGTACCATGGGAATTATTATTTTTGTTGCACTAATGACAACAAATATAATTTATATATCATGCTGTTCTTTTAAAAGTGTTTCTATATGCATTATATTACTTCCTCTCCATGACAATTGTCTAGGATATTTGTTATTATATAATTCCCCACTTTATAGATGAGGAAATTGACATTTAGAATACTTACCCAAGATTATAAAGCTTAAAACTTAGATTAAAAAGCAGATCTTCTGGATTCCAATTCTATTAATAGAGGAATGGCTTATATTGGACTACCTATCTGCAGATAATACTTATAAACTATGGACAAAATATTTCACCCAATTATTTGAAAGGCAACAGAGAATAACCCAAAGCAGGCAGAAATTGGAAAGGAAACATTTAAAATCAATAATCTAAGTTTCCTCCTTAAGAAACAAGAAAAATATGAGCAAATTAAACCCAAAAGATGTAGAGGGAGGAGACAGCAAAGATAAGAACAAAAATCAATGAAATGGTAAACAAACTGTAGGGAAAAATATCATAAAGTCCAAAATTTGTTCACTGAAAATATTGCTAAGTCCCTAGCTAGACTGATAAGGGAGGAAACACAATTCACCAATATTGGAAATGAAAAAAGGAATATCACTACAGATCTTATGACAATAAAAAGATAATTAGGGATTATCATGAACAACTTTATATCAATAAATTCAACAATTTAAGTGAAATGCACAAATTCCTTGAAAAACATGACTTGCCAAAACTGACAAAACAAGAAATGAGAAATTTGAATAACTATTTATCTATTTTAAAAATTGAATTTGTTATCCAACCCTCTCATAAAGAGAATTCAAAGCCCAAATGGTTTCACTAGTCAATTCTATCAAAAACATTTAAGGAAAAAATTACACCACTCTTAAATTCTTTCCAAAAATAGAGGAGGAGACGTTTCCCAGCTTGCTTTGAGGCTAGCATATACCAAAGTCTAATAAAGATATGACAAGAAAAGAGAATCAAACTTAAATCCCATACAAATATTGACACAAAAATTCTGACCAAAATATTAGTTATTCAAATTCAGCAATATATAAAAAACCAAAATACATCATTATTGAGTAAGGTTCATCCCAGGAATACAAGACTGGTTTAATATTTTAAAATCATATATAGATAGATAATATTGAATAATTTCTCCCTAGTTTCATGAATAAGGCAAAAATATCCACTCTCACCTCCTCTAGTCAACATTGAACTAGATGTCCTAGCCAGTTTTATGATCTCAAAATGTAAAATAAAGATTGGAAAGGAAAAAGTAAAACTGTCTTTTCTTCAGACAGCATATTTGTTTGCATAGGAAACCCCAAAGAATTGACAAAAGAGTTACTAGAAGTAATAAGTGAATTTTACAAGGTTGAATAACATAGGTCAAAATAAAAATTAATTATATGTCTGTGTATTAGCAACAATTTGAAAATAAAATTTAAAAACAATTCCATATCATCATAAGTGGAACATTTAGGAATAAATTTAACAAAAGACATGCAATATGATCCCAATCGAAATCTACTCAGGCTTGAAGTCCATTCTAAAATGTATGTGGAAAAGCAAAGAATCTATAATAAGCTGAAAAGGGGCATCGAGATTAAAAATAACAAATCTTGGAACAACAATCCTGAAAATAGCAAAATTGCAGGACTCACACTACCTGATTCCAAGGCTTACTAGAAAACTACAGTCATCAAGAGAAAGTGAAAGTTGCATAACTGCCACGAGAACCTGCTAATCTGATGTGACCGTATAAATATTGTGTAAGGCTCATTTC
>CAUYSK010109250.1:0-13832 GCA_963575035.1 Avahi laniger | reverse complement strand
TTCATTCATTCAACAAATATTTACTGATGCTGGTAAGACATGATGCTAACAGTATGTGCTGAAAACAGAATAGAGAAAGACTAATTACAGGTAAAAAAATTATGAAGATTGCATCATCAATACCAAAGGAAGTATTCATTTCATTTATTGATGTTAAATTACCTTAAAATTATTTGTACATATTTTCATTTTCTATAAACATGGATTACTTCATGTTTTTTTGTTTGCAAACATTTAGTGTGCGTAATCAATAATGGACTTTTCCTTCAAATTTCTTCCTAAGAAAGGTGCCTTGCAAGCATTGCTAAGAAGCAGCAAAGACGAATCAAAGTTTTGAGCTCATAGTTTATCCACTGAACAGGAATGTTATTCTAACTTTACTATAATGGCAACTCCATCCTCCTCATTCACAAGATTTGCACATTACTTTTCACTTTCTTGTGTTCTTTGTGCCTGAAATCTCAACTTTCCTTGAGATCTGATACCTTACGGTAGGCACTGGATTTGTGTTTGTACTAAGATAGGCGAGGCCTGCTGCAGTTAAAAATCAAATCTGAAATCTCCGTGGCCTAACACTACAGAGGTTTATTTCTTGCCCACACCGCATGTCCAATCTGGGTGACAGAGGGAAGCTCTGTTTCACGGTCGTTCGGAAACCTAGGCTGACATTGTTGTTACTGAGGCGGAGGAAGAGAAAAATTGGAGAATCACGTAGTCTTTTGAAAGCCCCTTCCCAGGATTAATCACACGGCCGGAACTGTGAGTTTCTTTCTTTCCTAATGTTAATACATTCTGCATGTTCACTCCCACATCCACGTATCCAGTCCTTACCTTTTTCATGATCTATAGTCGTCTACTTCTAACTCCCTATGAACATTTTTACTTGTATATCTTTGGCTTCATAATATTTCTTCTTTATGCAGCTCCTTCCCTGAATTTCTAACTTATTACTCCAAACTCTTCTCCGTCTTCACTCCTCTCCATTCCCATTGCTGTGGTCTAATCTGGTCTTCCCCACTGTTTCCTGATGATTAAGCTGCTGAAATAGCCTTCTGTAGGCCTCCAACCAAATCTATGTAAAATAGCGAGAGTAGTCACTTTTAGCATTTTGCTTACATTCACAAAAATCTCTATCACTTTATTAATATTGAAATCTCATTTTCTCTGTCCTTCTTTCAAGGCTCTTTCTAAATTGCTCAATACTTCAATTTGTACCTATTTTTGTATCCTCTACTTTCATCAAGCCAGTCAGTTTTCTATTTTATAAGCGTATTCGTCTCTTCTTACTCATCTCTCAACGACTCCAAACCAAACCCATCCCCTCAGTCCTAAACAGTATTCTTGGATTCTTCCCTGTCCTCTATTTATTTCCTGGATTCTTTTCTGCTGTGAACTACTAAAGTCCTCATTTAGCACAGGGTTAGGATCAAATCACAGGCTATCTTGAATTCTTTCATTCATTTATTCATTCAATTAGAATTAAGTAGCTAGCTATATGTGAGAAAATGTGCACCTTGCTGCATGTACAGTGGTAAACAAAAAAATGTTTCAGCTTGCACAGAGATTATTATGTAATTGGTCAGGCGGACATCAAAGAAATTATTAAACGATGTTAATATATAATTGTAAATGTTGATTATGACCATCAGGGAAAGTTGCAGGGTGCTCTGAGAGAGAATAACTTGAAGAACTAAACTGGAGAAGCAGCAGAGTCTAGCGGTAAGTGCATAGACCCTGAGAGCTGCTCGCCTCCCACTTACGAGCTGAGATCTTGTGCAAGTTGCTTAACCTCGCCAGGCCCAGTTTCCTTAGGCACGTCATGGGAATGATAATCGTGTCTACCTGTGCAGACCGTGTGGGTTAGCTTGCACAATATCCGTTTCCAAGTCTGTCTCCCTTACTGTTTTCCACTGTGGCTGTGACTAAAGCTGAATATTCTCTCTCCAGGCCTTTGCGGCTGTGGCTGTAGGGTCATGTAACACAATCTGGTGCTGGATGAAAGTACTGGGGTATGTCTGAGAAAGCCTTTGCCTTCCCAATATGGAATGGTCATAAAGATGTACTCGTTCTCTATGAGGGTCAGTATGTGGTGGCTAAGATTGTGCCCTGCGATTTGTCACTCTCCAGTGAGTCTCACAGGAAAAATCTGTGACCTGAGATGCCTGGAGTACACCACATTTTCTCTATCGTAGTGGAAGGTGCCTGACCATGAAAGGCAGTGGGCTGGACCTGAGCTCCTTGCGCCCACAGAGTTCTCTCTGTCCACCCCCGTGTGTCGCCTTGTGCCAAGAGCTGATGCAGCGCTCTATCCTCAGGCCGAGCTGCTGAGCCCACGCAGAGCTCAGATGCAAGTGCCAGTGTTTGAGCATCCACTCCCTGACATTCCCTTGATATGTCTGTATGGAAAATTGGGAAAAGCTGTAAAGTAGTTCAAACACATCATAATCATTAACGTCTTTAGGAGGAAACAAGAGAAATCCTTTGTGGCATCCTCACTGCTGGCACGATCCTAGCTGTGTACTTCCAATTCAAACGTGGCGTTTGGCCGTGGTGTAAATTGCAGACATTAAAGAAGCTCCTGCCCTCAGCAAAATGATTTCAGGCCTTTGCATGCCCTCTTTGGCACCTCTTCTCTCCTGTCATGCACCCTTTAGCTCACAGTGACCTCTGGCTGTCCAAACAGCTCTCTCACGACCAGCCTAGGCCTGCCCTGTTCCGCAGTGCCCAGTGCCCTAGAACTGACACGAAGTCCACACAGATAGGCTTGCTTTTGTCTTTGGTTCCTTTCAAGCCTTTGTTCTTGGCTAATGTGAACCTGTTAAATTAAATTGTGGTCAAGTATTAATGGGATGATAGCTAAAAGCATCTCAGATCCAAATAATTTATTTGTGGGTAGATAAGGACCCTAATGAAAAATATGGGATCAAATTTGGATACAAATACTATTTGCTGAATATCTTTCATGAGCTAACACCTACTATAATATGTATATATTATTATGTACAAGGAGAATTTATGTATGTCTGTGTGATCTTCCCAATCTAATGATATAGGTATTAATATGCCTAAAGTATAAATGAAGAAGAAATAACATTATGGGACTTTTACACAGCGAATTGTGATGAAGTTGAAATTCAACCTTAGTTCCTTTCAACTTCCAGTCCAGTGATATTTCTGTGTTGAGGGTGAAGTATAGACTGATGGTTAAGAGCACGAATCTAGAACCGTGCTACCTGGTTTTGATACTGGCTATGCTGCTAATTAGTTGTGTGACTTGGGACAAGTCATTTGATATCTCTGTGTCCTGGTTTCCTCAAAATTAAAATGAATATAATAATAACAGCTACCCCATAGGATAATTACGTGAGGATTTAATGAGTCAGTATCTGTAAAAGGATTAGCATAGTATTTGGCGCTTAGTAAATGATCATCAAAACGTTAACTGTTACACTGGACAATGAGCTGTTAGTGACTGTCATTTTTGGGATCTTTAAAACAACGCCATATGGAAAACTGTCTACCAGATAATGCCTATGTGTAGATATTTAAGAGATATGAGAACATGTTGCTAAAAGAAATTGCAGAATATTCTTCCAGGTGGACCCATTATTCTTTGAAGTAGAATAAACAACTCAGTATCTGTGGGAATGTTTTAGTTATACTATTCAGTAGAAGTCAGGAGATAGAAATACCACTTTTAAATAACCTTTTAGTGATAAGTCTATGACTTCCGCTGGTCAAATAGCTTGTTTGCTACAAGTGTTTCAGGACTCTCCAAAGAAATTTCTGCATCATTTTCTGAGGTAACTAACTTGGCCTATTACGCATTTACATTCATGGGACATTTTCCAACCCATCCTGTATTGCTAAATTTCAGTTGCTTTGATCTTAGATATATCATTTTAATGGCATAGACATCTAACTTAGAGTATAAATATCTTGCCCCTCTAATGTGCTTTGTGTGCAGTGACAGAAAAGAACTTAAATGGGGCCAGGAAGGCCTGTCAAATATTTCCTAGCATGCAGCAGTGTCCGTGTATTTGTTGCAGCTATGATTTAGGCTGATACAAAAGCTAACATTACCAGAGTAAATCAATCACTTTTTTCTAACAGCCTAAAAGATAGCTTCTCATCCATTGAAAGGTTTATCTGCAGACACATTAGGTCTTAAGGCCAAGCAGCATCACAGAGAAGATGCTCATGGTCCGCACCCCACAAATTCTTCATCAATCTGCAAATTTGGGTTCAATTAGATCCAATAAACATTTACGGAAGAGCTTTGCCCTGGAGGTTATAGTTGTAGAAACAGAGTTGTATAAATAATGATACTATAACCCATTCATTGTTCTAATTGGAAGTAAGTATTAAGAACAATGAAATAAGTTTAAAAGGAAACATGGATTATTGTCTCATCCAACTGCAAAGTGCTAGGTATCTTCGAAGCTGAACAACCAGTCAGGCCACGCAGCAATCTACTACTTAAGTATTGATAGAAATAAGAGTAATTTACATACATTGTCTTGTTTAATATCTGCACAATACAGTGAGGTAGGCATTATATTCATGCCTTTCTAGGAGAGTAAATGGATACTCAGAAGATTAAGGAACTAGCAAAAGGTCACAGAGCTAATAAAGCACTGAGCCAGGATTCAGGTTCACACAGGCCAACTGCAAAACACAAGTTCACAAGCCCCTGTGCCATGGAACTTTTATAAGACTTTAGCTTATGCTTTGTGCTATGGAGAAGACTACTTAAATTATTTCATTGTCTCTTTCTGTCACCTCTTTGGTCATATGCCAACCAGGGGAAATAGTTGTTACCACTCTTATTTTTCCAAATGATCAGACTGAAGCTTACAGAATTTCAGTAATTTGCCTACATCAGAAAGTTAGTAAAGATGAGAGCTTGGGTTTTAATTTACTTTTATCTCCAAAGACCATTTTTTTTTTCAGGGAAAAGAAAGCCATTATTAAATTTACAAAATAGTCAAAGTTAGTGCTTGATATCTCTAGTTATTTTTTGTGAGTCCCACTCCAAATTTTGTCTGGTGGTCCTTCATCTCCAGCCAAACGGGACTCTCCTGGTGTTCATGCACGTTGAGAGTAATGTTTTACAGCAAGGATGTGTAGCTGCTGGTGAGATAGCAGATGCTCAAAATTATTTTGGACTGAAGATTCTCCTTGTTCCACCCCCCAAACAAGTATGGAAATGCCTTGTCCAATTCTTAGTCTTTACCACCGTGATCTTCCCATACCTGGACACCCCCCTGCAGACTCAGCCCACCCCGATCTCCAGCACTTCTCCTATGGCTACCTGTATCCCTCTGATCATGTGCTGAGTTCTTGTGCCTGGGAGTCTGCCTCATCCTAGGCACAGGCACCTCCAATACACACACACATTTGCCTAACCCTAAATGGCTGTCTTGGTGTCCTACCAACTATTTAATTTCTCTTGTCTACGCCTCGAAACGTTTTGACTCTGGAAAGTTCTACACACCTACCAATGAACAAAGTACTAACAAGGAGCTGGGTCTTGCTGCCGGGTGCATTTGTTTTCTGTGATGTCACTGCAAGTTGCAACAATCTTAGCTTAAAATAATACACATTTATTATTTATGATCACACAGTTTGTGCAGGTCAGAAGTCTAGGCACAGCTTAGCTGGGTTTTCTGCTTCAGAATCTTCCCAGGCCACAGCCTAAGTAGGAGCCAGTGCTGTGATCTTATCAGAGACTCAACTGGGAGAAGATCAGCTTCCAAGTTCTCTCAGGTTGTTGGTAGAATTCATCTTCTTGTATTGCAGGACTGAGGTCATGGGTTTTTTTACTGGCTGTTGGCTGGGGCACAACTCTCAATTCCTAGGGGTCATCTCTAGCTTTTTGTCACGTAATCATCTCCATAGGGCCCCTCTCAACAAGGCGGCTGGCTTCTTCAAAGCCAGCAAAGGAGAGCGGTCTACTCCAACCTATTCTGACGGAGTCTTACATGCTGTGACGCAACCACGGGGCTGCCATTCCCACACCTCTGCCATTTCATACTGGTCAGAACCTAGTCACAGGTTGGGTCTGCATTTAAGGCGCAAGGGTTATACAAGGGCATGGCTCACTGGAGGTCAGCTTAGGGTGTGTCTCCCACACCTGCTAACAGTTTTCTCCAACACCAAAGACTGCTCGTGTGGACTTACTGGAACTGCTACTCTGTGTTCTTGATTTCCCACCTTTGTAATCTGCCCATTTGGTGGCCGAGCTGGAGTATGTCCAGGCCAGACAGGCAACGGGATGAGGCAATGATCTCTATCAGGAGCTAAGAATCACTGGATTAATCATAAGTGTAAACCCAGAAAACATTAACTTTCACGTGTGACTGCTTATATAACAATAGAAATGTAATTACAGCAACTCCCATCAAAGTAGATACTAACCTCTAATGAAAATTTTTGAAAGCTTTTCACCTGTCCAGACCTGACTATATCAAATAAGTTTTCAATGCACAAGTAAGAGTCACAAGTGATAATTCCCTGAGAACAGTCTCTTAACGGGCACTTGGTATCAAGTGAAATTCTGAAATCAAACAATGCTTGAGTTACTACAATTTGTTGTGAATAAGTGATTTCTTTCTTTCTTTTGCAGGAGGCAGGGTCTTGCTCTGTCACCTGGGCTAGAGTGCAGTGGCATCATCATAGCTCACAGCAACCTCAAACTCCTGGGCTCAAGTGATCCTCCTGCCTCAGCCTCCCAAGTAGCCGGGACTATAGGTGCACACCACCATGCCAGGCTAATTTTTCTATTTTTTGTAGAGGGTGGGTCTCACTCTTGCTTACGCTGGTCTTGAACTCCTGGCCTCAAGCAATGCTCCCACTTTGCCCTCCCAAAGTGCTAAGATTACAGGTATGAGCCACCATGTCCAGCCCAGTGATTTCCTTATTATATGTTTTAAGCCATTTTATGGGCCTTTCAAATATTTGTCTATTGTAACAAAATCACCATACTACGGCTATTCCTAATAAAATATTGTTTTACATGTGGTGAATATAATGATTTTCTTATTTCAAAGATTAAATACTTTTGTTGATAGAAAATTACTTTCTCCCACTGCTCTAAATAAATTTTTAATAAAGATTTAAATATATTGCCTTCAAGGGACCTCCAATTCTTCCTGTGACTAGGATGTTCATAAGTTTCCATAGGAGCATGTCTGTTAGGAACTACTTTCCCTAATTACTTAATTTCTCATCACCAGCTGTCTGCCTAGGTTGCCATGTGTTGGTTATCATACCCCTTTGATTCTTCTCTGTTTGTCCCCTCAGCTTTCCTTATCCCACTTGTAGGTTTAGCTCCTGGGGCCTGTTCTCTCTTTCCCATGCTCTTATTGTGCACTGAGTTGTGTCTGGAGGTGTGGTAAGTGTGATAGTAATGGATAAGCAAACCTTGCCTGACATGCTGTAGTGCATTGCCATTTGTAAGCATGTTAGCATGCTTCAGCTCTCCTGGTCCCTGCAATAGCTCTGGGAGACCGTGTATTTTCAAACCTTGCATGTGAAGGATTTCATGTAGCATAGAGGGAGAGAGAAAATGCTGTTCGTAATTGGCTCTTCGGAGCAGCAGAAAGCCCTCGACCTGACCACTCTGTGATTTAACTTTTCTATGATATTAATATGGCATAAGTCCTTGGAAATACCAGTAAGTTCAAATTTGTCAGAGGTTGAGAGGTATAGTCTTAAATAAACAACATCTTGACCCCATCTAATCACAATGAAACTCATCTCTCTCTGTCTTAGCAAGACTGGTGACTATTGCAATAGGTATTGTTATTTTCACATGACATTAATAGTAAGAAGATTTTTAAAAATTACTTTTGGTGAATAAAAATATACATAGGAACTAAGTTTAGAATGTTTTGTACTCTACCGAAGTAGCAAATCAAAGATGGGAAATGCAGCTAAAACTAATAAAAGATGGAGGCAGACTTGGAATAGCAAAAATACAGACCAGCTGAAGCAAGTTATAAGAGAAGAGGAGACTAAGCAAATTTAACTTGCCCAGACCTGTCAGAAGTACCTTTTCCTGCTAGATATGATACAACGTGGTTCACACAGAATGAATGAATTAATGTTTTCGAACACGGAAATTCTTTCCTCTCCTCTCTGCCCCTCAAGCAAGATTCATTTACATATTATGATTTTATATAATCCAAAAATACATTATTGTCTGAATGAAGAAGCAAGCTCACAAAAACCTGAGAATCTATTCATTAATTTCTTCACCAGGTTTCATAGTGAAACATTGTATGGTTATTTTCTGTTTTGTGTTCTACGGTAGGTGCTGTTAGGTACAGAAACAGGAAAAAGAAACTGTCCTAGCCCTCAGCTGTACAAAAATATTCTCTTTCTTTATATCTTTATTCTGTAAGTTTCTTTTTCTGTTTTAATTTCTTAAAATTTTTTACTTTTTAAACTTTTCTGTTGAAAACTAACACACAAACACATGTGTGAGCACACAGGGTCAGGATCATCAGTATCACTGTCTTCGCCTCCACGTCTTGTCCCACTGGAAGGTTTGCAGGGGCAATAACATGCATGGAGCTGTCATCTCCTGTGAAAACAGTGCCTTTTTCTGGAATCCCTCCTGAATACCTGCCTGAGGCTGTTTCACAGTTAGCTTTATTTTTTATATGAGTAGGAAGGTACACTTCAAAATGATGAAAAAAAATACAGTAAATACATAAATCGGCAACATTGTCCCTTATTATCATTATCAAGTACTATGTACTGTGCACAATTGTATATGCTACATTTTTATATGACTGGCAGCACAGTAGGTTTGTTTACACCAACATCACCACAAACACGTGAGTAATATATTGTGCTCCAACATCATGATGTCTACGATGTCACTAGGTGACAAGAATTTTTCAGCTTCGTCATGATCTTCTGTGGTCCCTCATTGACTGAAACATTATTACGCGGTGCATGACTATTTCTGTAGATTTACATTTATCCATTCTCTTTTCAATTCCATGTACTCCCACAGCAATCTTTCCAATTCTCACTGCACCCACTGCTACCTGAATGTTGATGACTGTAAATCGATATCTTCATTCCACGCTTGTTTCCTTACCTCTACACTTTTAATTCTTTTTGGCTCTGTGCTATTAATTACTACAGTATATCCCACTGAAAAATCCAATGCATTTAAACCAAAATTATTTATCTTTCTCCCTAAGCTTGTTGTTGCTCTTCTATTATGCACATACCAGAAATCTGGACATAATTACAAACGTCTGCCCTTCTGCCAATGCCTAATCTCTTCTATCCATCTGGTCACTGGATATTACAGGTTTTCCTTACTTGAAATCTCTCAATCTGTCAACCCTTCTCCAATCCAGCACTACTGAGCTATTTCAGGTCTTTGCCATCTCTTGCTTATGGATCATTTTAAGGATTTCCCCATTAATCTTTCTGTGATTTCTCCAAGACTATCTTCCACATCGTTGCAGTAAGTTTTTTTTTTTTTAAGAAAAGCATATAATTTTACACCCGTGTTTCAAATTTCCTGGCTCCAAAATGAATCGATCTCATCTATGCATACCATGCAAGATCTTTGATTTGGTCTTTGTCTACTCACCCAACTCATTGTCCGTTTTCACCTGTCTTCCAGCTACACTTCCACCATAGATTTCTGGGTGCACTTGCTACTTCAGACTGTCCTGCTTCTGATTTATTACCTTTGCTCCCGAGGCTTTCTCCTAATTCTGCTACCTACCCTCCCCACCTGTCCGGTGAATCTCTACTGATTCTTTAGGGCCTACATCAAACATCATTTCTTCTGTGAAGAACTCCACAGCTATTTTCTCCCATTCTCTTTCCCAAGGGACTTGCTAATTTTTTTTTAGACCACTGCAATATTTGTTTCACCTTGTTAGCTTTTAACACGACTGTTTATTTATATAAGCATCTTCTTTAATCCCAGTTTTTTGAGCTAATAATCCACATATTAGTAATTTCTACTTTCAGGACCTATCACGAATCTGTGTGATTTGGGGTAGTTGAATGTAGTAAAGTAGGAGAGGGGAGTGGGAATTTGTTATCAAAATATTATAACATGTTCTAAAAACTTAAGTGAAATACAGTAGTTTTGGAAAAGGATATATTCCAATGAAGTTTGCAAATGAAAGTAACACCAGGACAAATTTTGCTGAGACACGCTCTGGAAGTTGCGTAAGCATCACAAACACAGATCTTTTTCTTTTCTTTCCCTTGTTCTTCACTGACTTCCTCCTTCCCTCCCTCCCTTTTCTCTATCTTTTGCTTTCTTTCTTTCTCTTTTCTTCATTCATTTTCCAAGCTCATATTAAATTATTACTTTAGTACTTCCCCAGCTATTAAGCACTGTGCTTTATTCATAATTACATATTTACTGGATAATTCCAAGTACTCATGGAAGTCCAATTTGACATATTTTTTTTCCTTAGTGAATTGCACACAGCCATATGTGAACTTATCTCACTGACAAGGCGGTGAGTCAGTGTTAGTTACCCAGGGCAGCAACATTTCAGCCAAAGGGAATTGAAGTAAAGGACACAGCCACCCTTATGCCTGGGCTCACTTTTGCTTCTCTGTTGATTGTGCTTCTGAAGTCTGGTCTTAAAATCTTATCGTGATGTTTCTGAGTTCATCGTGAAAAAGCCTCTCCTTTTCTGTTTGAATGTTTTGTCTTGAGACTTATAGCATCTAATCTAGTGTCATAAACTCTGATATTGTGAAAAATTTGAAGGAGGTGATGACCGTAGGCTTCCGCTGGGCTGAACCCAGTCAGCGGGTGAGGTGTACAGGGCCCTGTGTATGACATTCATCTGGGGCTCTGACGCTGTGGAACACATATTCTGTGTGCAGCCATGACAAGCAGGCACAAAGATTTCCTTTCTGAAGCGATTTCTGATTCTATTATGAATTAACTAGAAAACTCCAATCTTACATACATTATTTCAGGATAAGTAAAGGCAATCCCTTTATGTTTTTGGTTTGCAACCAGAACAAAATATATTCCCTGGCAAACGAAGTGGCAATAGGTGACTCCTGTCCTATATGGAAAGTACTACAACATCCGCAAGTAGGCGGTAAGGAGGGAATGCGTGCAGTTCTGAATTGTCTCCAGGAAATATCAAACACTGCAGTGTCTCAGTGAAGCATTTGACTTTGCATCAGCTGACAACGAATCAGGTATTTAATGTATATATTCCCTCGCATCCTCCTCTCTAATTGAAGATGCCAGAGAAAAGAGGCTTATCCTATGGGAGGATCTGCATTTGTTTGGTAAGTTTCTGACATCGATTTTTTCTAGTTCTAATAAAAACCTGAAATGTGGTTGTTTCTGTGTGATAAAACATTCATGTACTGAACATTCAACACAAAAACATTAAAATGTGTATTTCAGATTAGTTTCTCCATTTAAAAATGGATTGTCTACTTCACTATGAATGACTTTTTTGGTGTTATCAGGCATGTATATGTTCTGTTATCCACAATACTATCACAAATTTCCAATAAACATGCTCTCCTACTTATTAATTTTTATTTTTTCCTTCATTCATTAGGTATTTATTGGGAGCTATTATATACCAGCAACTACACTGGGTCCAACACAACAGAACAGGACAGGGTCTCTACCCCCATGGATCAGACAGTTTGGGAAGGGTGGTAAGCAGTCGAGTATCCCATAAACAAATATAAAACTGCGGCTGCTATTAGAAGAAGTACATGATGCAAAGAGCAGAGAGCAAGAAGGTTGCATCTGTCAGACAGATCAAGACGGTGTCTCCAGATAAGTGAACCTTGAACTGAAGGTATTCAAAGAAGGTGAGAGTGAATTAGGTAGTGAGGAAGGGGGAAGTATTTTAGACAGAAGGAACATAGTCATTTGATTTCAAGTATAGATGCTCCTCAATTTGCCATGGGGTTATGCCCTAGTAAGCCCACCCTAAATTCATCTTAAGTCAGGGACTGTCTGTACTTGTGTCTGATGTAGCGTGGAAGCAACTTGGCCTTTAAGTTAATCCTACGTTTGAAGCTGGGATTCATCAGGGTAGCTGAGTGGCCCTGGGGAAGTTTTCACTTTTCACCCAGTGGTAAAACACACTTCTAGGGCTTGTTTTAAGAACTGTAAGTGAGCTGAAATGACTAGGTTTGTTTTATTTCTTTATGTCTTCTTTTCTACTTTCTTCAGATCAATTGTTCTAAACATAAACCTCTTCCTTTAACTATTAAGAAAAGGGGACTCAGAAGTCAAGAAGTATGCCATCCTGCTGTAGGCTACAGAGGAAATGTTTTGGAAAAAACCCTCTCGATTTTTCAATGTCTGCTTTGTTCTATTAATTTTCTGTTTTTTTTTTTTTTTTTTATTTTGTGTAGTAATGACGGGGTTCAGGACATGTTACATCAAAATGTGGCGACTTGGCATTTGGAACAATAGCAGAAGTAGGAAAGTCCCTCTCATCTTTCCTTGCACTTTTCCCCTGAAGCAGGAGGTGCCTTCCCTGTACCTGGACGAAAGGGACATCCTTATCTCTGAAGACACAGGGACACAGAGAAGGCTCTGAAGACAGAGACGTTGCTAAGTTCCCTGCAGTTAGTCCAGACCTACTTCTCTGTGGCTGTCTGCTTCATCACACCTAGCGTGCAAAATACATAGTTTTCTCTGTTTCTGTGGGTCCTCGTGAAGGCTCCATGTCACACAAAACTTACATTAAATAAATTTGTCTGCTTGTCTTTCGTTAATTTGCCTTTTGTTTTAGGGTCCTCGGGCCATAAACCTAGTGATGGGAAGAATTCTTTTCCTCTGCTACAAGTGCTTTAGATTATTGAACCCAATTATCCCTCAAAAATCTGAATTACCTTGTCTCTTTTGATTATTGCTGTTATTGTCATTTAAAAGTATAAGGTTGTGGTAGAGTCACTGTATGAATAACTGCAATTCTTTGTCCTGTCCCGCAGGTAGGCCTCTGGCTATGTGACTTTGCAGTTTTTCTCACTACAAGGGTGGAGTCTATTTCCCTCCCCTTGAATCTGAGACTTGCAACTTGCTTTGGCTAATGAGGTGTAGTTAGCAGACTTGGCACAAGCAGAGGAGGAAAAAACCCTTTGTGTGTTTCTGCTTGCCTCTTGCTTCTCTGACGTTGCCGTGAGAACATGTCCGGGCTAGCCTGCTGGAAGGCAAGCCATGTGGACAAAAGTCACATCGTCTCAGTTGTCCTGACTGAAGCCGTCCTCCTCAGCAACAGCAGGGTGGACCCCCGACTTGGGAGTGAGCCCAGCTAAGACCAACCTGAACTGTCCAGCCAAGCCCAGCTGAGTCCACCAAAATCACTGACCCACAGACTTAGGAGCAAAACAGTGCTTATTGTTTAAAGCCACTGAGTTTTGGAGCGATTTGTCATGCAGCACTGTTGTGGTAATAGAAAACCGGTACAAGAATAAATTCTTATTTGTAACTTTATTATTTCTTTATAATTTTCTCCAGTGACCACATTTGATTTTCCAATGGAAGCCAATGGGAAAATTGTAAAACAGATGTTTGACTATGAATAACTTTTTGGAAGACTTTATGTTCTATGAAGTGTGATCTACCTATATAATTGGACACTGGAAATTTAGGGAAAAAAGCGCCTCTCCCTTTTTCTTCCATAAATATAAGAAAATATGTAGTCAGTTTGTCCCAATAATAATTTTTTCTTTATTTATAAAGAAATTCAGATTATCACATGACTATGTTCTAGAAATGAAAATGCCACATGAAGAGGGCACAACCATTTGCTTCTTAATGAGAGGTGCACAAAACT
>CAUYSK010109248.1:0-30850 GCA_963575035.1 Avahi laniger | reverse complement strand
TTGCCCTGGCTAGAGTGAGTGCCGTAGCGTCAGCCTAGCTCACAGCAACCTCAGACTCCTGGGCTCAAGCGATCCTCCTGCCTCAGCCTCCCGAGTAGCTGGGACCACAGGCATGCGCCGCCATGCCCGGCTAATTTTTTCTATATATTTTTAGTTGTCCAATTAATTTCTTTCTATTTTTTGTAGAGATGGGGTCTCACTCTTGTTCAGGCTGATTTCGAACTCCTGAGCTTGAACAATCCGCCCGCCTCGGCATCCCAGAGAGCTAGGATTACAGGCGAGAGCCACCGCACCTGGCCTGTCCCTTTTATTAATTTAAAGCTTCTCTTTAAATTGGGCATGCATCTTTGCTATGGTCTGGGTCTTTGTGTCTTCCCAAAATTTGTACGTTGAAACCTAATCATCAAGTGATGGTATTGGGAGGTGGGGACATTGGAGGTGATTAGATCATAAAGGCAGAGCCCTGGTGAGTGGAATTAGCATCCTCACGAGAGGCCCTCGAGAGCTGCCTTGTCCCTTGCACCCTGTGGGGACCCAGTGAGGACCAGGAATCAGGCCCTCACCAGACTCCGGGTCAGCCGGCACCTTGAGCTTGGCCTTCCAGCCTCCAGCACTGTGAGAGACACATTTCTGTCATGTAAGTGACCCAGTTTACGGTATTTTGTTATAGGAACCCAAACGGAGTAAGACAACCATGTATACATTCTCCCCTATATTTATATCAAACTTAAATGGAAAGTTTTAAATTTGTTTTAAAGAAAAAGCCTACGTGTGGTCTTTTTGCTGGTAATGTAACCCGTTCCCAGTGACCCCTCAACAGTGAGGAATCCACGAATCATGACACAGAACTTCTTCCCTTTCCTGCAGCATTTATCACGACATGCTTTGACATTTGGTTCCCCTTGAAGATGAGAACCTCTCTTCTCTCTCTCTCTGATCTCTCAGTCTGCTCAGCCCCTAGGGCAGGGCCACGCGCAGAGTTGGCATTTGATTATTTGCTGTTGCAAGAACGAACTCTTCCCCTTCTATGAGCCCCTTACTTGCTGTTGAGGTCGGGGTTTTAGTTACATGACAGCATCGCTCTGGACACCAGCGCGAGCATCAGGATTTAGACTAAGAGACGGTTATGCTGAGGACCCTGAACAGCTGCTCAGAGAAGAAGCCACGGAAGTTGCAGCTCAGCTGCCAGCTTGGCCACATTTTTACAGTCGGGAAAATCCTTTCCCAGCTCGGAGTCCGAGGGGAGCCTCACTTCTCCCGTTAAGAGAAGCTTACCTGAAACGTAACTTTGCGAGGGAGAGCCGGCGTGCGCAGGACCGGAGAGGCGGGGCACAGTGGGAGAGGGAGCGGAGGGACAGCTCATTTCTGCGCCCAAGCGTCCCCGTGCGTGAAAACGTGGGATGACGCTGTCTACCTATGTGCTGGTCGTGAGAATTTGGCAATATTCATGCAAAGTGTGCTGCGTGTGATAACTGACCCGTAGTCGGAGGCCGTTACTTTTGTGGTTACTGTAGGTCCAGCTACCCGGTCGCTCACACTCCTTTGTTTTCTGACACACAGAAACAGAAGTTTCACACGGCTCGGTTTGGTAGTACCTGTCCAGGTGTGTGCAGGCCACCCGTGCAGGTAGCATGTCCCCAGCACTGTCTGCAGAGTCACTGAGGGCTAAATGCACATTGAAATTCAAATATCCTGTGTTCTCAGATGCAGTGTCTTTTTTTACATTTTAATAATTCTAAAATTATGATGTGTTTTACAAACAAGGTTTATGTGAAATGTCACGCTCCCTTTTTAATCAGAAAATCCATTATTAACTCGATGATGCGTCTTACAATCCATGATGTCTCAGATTCAATTTCAGGCTCCACATCATGGTCTGAGATGCTCTGCTAATATTTGTACTCGTGCTCTCAGCCGAATACCCCTGCGGCCCTTGGGGAAGCAGCGCAGAAGTCAGACCTGGCCTGTGCGTGCACACCTGCCCTTCCCCGCCTCCAAGCCAGACGCCCCCACCTGAGGGACGCAGGGAGCTATTTGCAGATGAACGGAATCTAAATCTCTCTCTTGCCAATGTTTCGGAAGCTGAATGCAGCATAATTCCTTCTTTCTATGAAGTCCATGGATATTGCTTTGAAAAAAATAAAGTTTTAAGTCTTCATTATACGTGAAAGATATTCAATTACATATACCTGGAAAATATTTTATTCATTTACATGGATACATCTAGACTCATTTCCATTGTCAAAGGGAGACAGAAACAGTTGTGTGGACGAGCTTGGCTCACACTGGCTGTGCCAGGACACACCTGGGACCTGTCTGTAGACATATCCGTCTGACCCCTAATCTGCTTGCATGCAGGGGGACCATCTGGAACGCCCTTTAATAGGATGACCTCAGATCTCAGCGTGCAGAACAGCCTCAGCTCACGTCCGCAGTCCCAGACTCTCATCCAGTTTAGCGTTTTGTGCCAGATGTTTCATTCATAAAGGAAATAGCGGTAGCATTAATAGTTGCATATGTTAACGTAAGCCAGGCGAATTGGTAGCCTGCCACCCCGCACTTCCACTAGTACTGAAGCTGAGACTGTGATTAAAAGTGAAAAACTTCCCCAGGGGACTTCACAGGCCAGGGGAGTGTGACGTGTTTAGGGGACGTGGAGGCTGAGCCGTCCAGCCACAGAGCGTGGGCACAGGGGTCTGGACGCTCTTGCCAGCGAGTGTCTTTTGCTATATGGTGTGAATCCATAATGCTTTTTATTGTCTGAAGGCATTTATTTTGCAGTAACTTTCACCATCAAGGCATTCAGAAATAAAGCATCCGTTGAATAAAAACTGAGAACTGAATTTCTGCTTCTTAAGACACTGTATAGTGAGCATGAATCTTCAATAGAAAATTTGTCGTCACTCTCCCAGGTGAAAAATTATTAGTTTTTATAGAGAAATTTTAAATAAAATTGTAATGGTGAATAGAGTATGGCAAAAACAATTATTTTACTTGATTAAGAAACTGTGGAGCTTGCCATTAATTGTGGTGTATTTACAATTCCTAGCGGCATTCAAATTGCGCTATTATATCAACCAAAGATACACAAATACATACACAGTCACAAATCACATGCACAAGTTGACTACAACATTTTTCATGACCAAGCTAACTTTGGATATGAAAAACACACCAGTACTTTTCTTGCAGCCCACACTCAATTGTGTCTTAAAAATACGTGAGCCCGATGCCTTTAACCCGCACTTGGGTGAGGCAAAGACATAAAGTGTAGCCATAATGTTCGTACCCTCATAATACCCTGAAATAATAATAATAAAAAAAAATACATGAACCCTGGTGTACTTTTAAGTAGCTAAGTAACCTACAATGGTATTAAATTTTTTTAAAGGAGTATTCTATATCTCAGTTCCAATCTGTTCAAAAATCTTTGATTTTAGAAATCCTTAATCAAAGAATTTTACATATATAGTTCCAAAATTATTTAAAACACTTTTAGTAAATTGCAATTATTGAAATATTTATCTATCCCAAAGTAAGCAAGAAACTAATATTAAATAATGAAACTTCAACAAGTGACAAAATTTAATTTTAAAATTCTTTAATTGCATTTCAAAATATATCAACTTGTGAGAAGCAACATTTGATGAAACTTTTGTTTCCTCAACATTTTATTATGCAAATTTTCAGATGTACAGAAAAGTTGAAATAATTTTGCCTAGAACATCTATACACCCACAACATCTGCTGTTCCATTAATCATTTACTACTTACTTTTCCCATATCACACCCATCCTTGTGTTTACTCATCGACCCACCTTAATTTCTGAATACATTTAAATTTATGTCATAGACACCAGTGCAGTTTGTCCCTAAATATTTCAGCATGCACATTACAAATTCGGTTTTACATGTGTTCATCATTCTTTCCAGTTAAAATTTGCATACTACTAAGTGCACAATTTTGGGGGCAGTGTTTGATGAGTTTTGGTAAATACACCAGCTAAGCAAAAAAGACATAGAACGTTTCCTTTTCCCCATTTCCTCTTGTCAATCCACCTCCCCCCAAAAGGCAACCTCTGCTTTGATTTATTTCCCCATAACTTAGCTCAGTTTGTTCTAGAACCTCAGACAAATGAAATCACGTGGTATAGACTTCTTTGGTGAGAGATTTCTTTCAGTCAGCATGCTGATTGTGGGATTCGCCCTTGTGGTGGGGATCACTAGCACTTCCTCACTTTTCGTTGCTGAGTGCGCTACGGTTTGTTTGCGTTGTGAAGATGCTATGGTTTGTTTATCGATCACCCTGGGGAGGGACACGGGCTGTTTGCAGTCGGGGGCTACGAGGAACTAAGCCGCTAGGGACATTCGCGAACAAGGCTTTTGTAGACACATGATTTCATTCCATGGGCGTATGTTTGCTTAGAAGAAACTAGTATTTTCCAGTATTTTCCAAGGTGGTTGTAGGTTTCTAAAATGTCACCCAAAACATACAAGAGTTCCGACTGATTCACGTCCTTGCCACCGTGGTGGTGTGAGCAGTTTCAGATTCGGCTATTTCGTTATTCGTGAGTGAAGATACCTTACCCTGTTTGCGTTTGCATTCCCTGGTGGCTAATAACACTGAAGCCTTTTTTATGTACTTGCTGATCTTTGTTTGTCTTCCTTAAAACATGTTGCTTGTTTTTAATGGGATTGTCTTTTCATCACTGAGCTTTAGGGGCCCTTTATATATACCTGGTAAAAGTCCTCATCAGGTACATATTTTGCAAATATTTTCTTGCAATCTGTGGCTTGCCCTTTCATTTTATTAATGATGTCTTTTAATGAGAAAAAAGTATAAATTTGATTAAGAGAAATTACTTATTTTTATTGTTTTATGGTTGTTGTTTCTGTGTATTAAGAAATCTTTTCATATCCCCAAGTCATAAAGATATTCTTTCGTGTTGTCTTCCAGAATTTCCATAGTGTTTGGATATATCGTGAGGTAGGGAGTGAGGTTTATTTTTCCCTAAGTACATCTTGTTGTCCCAGCACCATTTGTGAAGTGACTTTTCCTTCCACATTGTATCGCTTTGATGCTCATCTTCAAAAATGAACGAGCTGTGCTTTGGGGATCTCCGTTCTGTTTCAGTAATCAATCTTTCTATTCTTACATCAATATCTTAATTATTGTGGATTTATAGTAAAATTTGAAGTCAGGCAGTTTGCTAACTTTGCTCTTTTTTAAAGATTTATTTTACTATTCTAGGTATTTCCATTTCTTTGTGAAGTTTCAAGCCAACTTGTTGACTTCTGCAAAAGTGCCCTGTGGAATTGCTTTGAGATTTGCGTGGAATCCGAAACACCAACTTGGGGAGGTAAGTGATACCTTACCAAGAGGACTGAGTCTTCATTCCATGAACAAGGTACATCTCCCCGATATTACGGATTTGGGCTATTTGGATTTTTTACTTCATCTTGAGCCACTTATGTTGGTGTCATTTTGTTTCGATAAATCTGACTGATCTGTCGAGTACATTGGCATAAAGGTCTTCCCGGCATTTCCCTCCTTCCCTCCGCTGCCTGTGGGACCCGTGGGCGCCCTCCCTTCTGGGCACGTGTAACTTGCACTCGCCCCTTTTACTCATGAACCCTACCAGAAGCTTATCAAGTTTTTGATCCTTAAAAACCCAAATTCGGGGTTCATTAATTTCTCTATTTATTTTCTCTATATATTGATTTTAGTTTTTATCTTTGTTATTTTCTTATTCTTATTTATTTTGAGTTCACTTTTTTCTATTTCTAGCTTCTAAAGATAAAACTTTATATCATTGAATTTGTACCACTATTCTTTATTTTATTTTATTTTTATTTCTATAGATTTAAGGGGTACAAGTGGCTTTTGTTACAGGAATGAACTGTGTGGTGTGACGTCAGGGCTTTTGGTGAACCCGTCACCTGAGTAGTGTCCACTGGACCCAGTAGGTGATTTTCATCCCTCACCCCCTCCCGCCCCTCCCCCTCCTGAGCGTCCAGTGTCTGTTTCTCCACCCCCGATGATGTGCGCACCCTTCGCTTAGTTTCCGCTTGTTAGTAAGAACGCGCGGTATTTGTTTTTCTGTTCCTGAGATACTTCATTTAGGATAATGTTCAATCCAAGTTGCCGCACAAAACATTATTTTATTCCTTCCTGTGGCTGAGTAGTATATTCCCTGGTGTAGGTGCGCTACATTTTCTGTAACCGCTCATAAGTTGATGGGCACTTAGGTTGATTCCACATCTTTGCAACTGTGAATTGTGCCGATAAACATACGAGTGCAGGCGCATTTTTGGTATAATGACTTCTTTACTTTCGAGTGGATACCCAGGAGTGGGACTGCTGGGTCAGGTGGGAGGTCTCCTTGCAGCTCTGAGGCGTCTCCACACTGCTTTCCGCAGACGTTGTACAATTCACAGTCCCCAAAGCCATGTGTGAGTGTCGCCTTGTCACTGCGTCCACTCCAACATCTGTCGTCTTTTGACTTTTTAATAATGGTCATCGTGCCAGGGGTAAGGTGGTATCTCATTGTGGCTTAAACTTGCATTTCCCTGGTAATTAGTGATGCTGAGCATTCTTCATATGTTTGTCGACCATTTGTGTATCCTCTTTCAGAAAACGTCTGTTTACTTAATGCAGTAAGTTTCCCTGAAAGTACTGTTTCAACTACATTCTGAAGATTTTTAATTAGCGTTCTGCAGATCTTTAATGCATTTCCATTAACATTCTGGTCAAAATAATGTTTTTATTTCCTTTTTGTTTTTTTGTCCATAATTATTTAGGAGTATGTTAATTTCCACACATGTGGGTTTTTCCAGATATTATATCGTCGATTTCTACCTTAATTCCATTGTAGTCAGAGAGCATATTGCATACCCTTACAGTCATTTTAGCTCTGTGGACACTGCTGTGGCCCCGATCTGGTCTATGTTGGTGGTCACAACATGCGTGTGCGTGTACTTGAGATACGGATTTTGAAGTCACGTGTATAATGAGTGCTCTATAAGTGTCAATTGGTGAAGCTGATTAATAGTGTTTTCCAGGTCTCCCGTGACAATATTGATTTTTTGTGGTTGCTCTAGAGATCATTATACATACCATTAATTTTTAGTGATGTATTTAGTGTTGAAGTTGAGCCGCTTTCTGTGTAGGAGCTTTATAAAGCTGGGGGTCTGTCTACCCCCGACCTGGCGTTCTGTGCTGTTGTCATGGTACATATCTACAAACGTTATGAACCACACAACACAACTCTCCAAGTTGTGTGTTCAGCAATCATACATATTTCAAGGAAATAAAGAAGAAAATGGAATGTTTTCTATTTATCTACATATTTTCTCTCTAGTTTCCTGAAGATGTAGGTTTCCATTCCATAGCATTTCTGTTTGGCCTAAAAACTTTAAATAGAGTATACCTTTGAAAGTATACAGGCTGGCATATTTATATATTTCAGTAAGAAGTTACATACGAGAATATTCACACTGAGCAGAAATGGATAGAGAAAATATTTTCTCAGCTGAAAATATCAAGGTATAAAGAGAAGGGTTATTTGCATTTGTCACCATGTTCAAGTGCATTGCCTAAAAAATTCAATTTTTAAAAAATTATAGTTACTATTTTGAAAATTCTAAAATTAAAGCCGTATTAGAAATATAGCCTTCAGAAAAATACTAGTGATGTGCATGGGATGTGGGTACGGCCGTGTGCCAAAACAAACCAGTAAACTCCTGTTTTGAAATTAGGATAAGCACTATAAGAATTTTTTTAAAATCATGTCTTAATGGACATGAATATACGTTATTTTTTGGAATAAATTTTATTTTCGCAAATTGTTTTTGAATTGAATTACTTTATTGGCCTACCAATATAAAAACACACTGACCTGTGTGGACACATGTATGCGTATGTACATATATAGGATTAAAAAACATTACCTGTAGTGCTTCTCTGCCATTTATTCTCGAAAGTGTCTCAGTTTCACTGACAAATTATACGGTCACCTTACCCTTACGGTTTTCAGAACCTCGGAAACTATCGTAAAATATAAATATAAAATATTTTTAACAATCGTTTCCATGAACAAGGTCTCTCTATTCCACTAAGAAACGGCAAGTTCTAGCTCTGTGCGGCCTCGGCTCTGGGTTCAGGACCAGGCGGCGGGGGATCCACGTGGTACCCGGGAGGGAGGTCTGCCACGTCTCAGGCCTGCTGCGTCCCGGCTCTGGGCGTGGGCCCCGGCCCCTGGAGATTGTTGTGCAGGGACCGCGGCGGGCAGCGCTGGCCCTGCGGGCAAACCTGCTGGGGATTCAGCCTGCCTCTTGCCCAGTCTTGGAAAGGCCACTAGGGAACATGTTCACTTGTCACTGAGACCTGTGCCTGGTGAGCGGGAGGAAGGTGGCCGTGAATTCTGGAGGACTGATGGAAAACCCCGCAATGTTGGCTAAGAGCAGCTTCGCCAGGGAGCAGACAGAGTCCCAATCGTGTGTCTTCCGGTGTTTTGTCACGGTGCTGCTTCTCTGGGGAGGGCCGCAGGGGCGAGCGAGGACGCAGGCTGAGGACGGTTACCCCTGCTCTGCGGGCTTGCCTGTCACGGCCCTCCGTCACTGAGTGCTTGTATCTTCTCTTCAATTAGAACTATTTGTTAATGTCTATTTTATTTTTATTTTTTTAAAATAGTAGACTTTATTTTTGTGAGCAGTTTTAGGTTCAGAGGCACTGAGCAGAAAGTGCAGAGAGCTCCCACGTGTCCCCGCAGTTCCCGTTGGCAGCATCTTGCGTGGGTGCCGTGCGTTGTTACAAGATCGACCAATGCCGGCCACGACTAAAGGTCGTCGCTGACGCCACTCTCTGTGTGGTACCGTCTGTGGTCTGGACGGGTGTGTCAGGACACGTACGCACTGCCGCGGCGCGATCCAGAGGAGCTTCGCTGCCCGGCGGCCCTTGGTGCTCCCCGCCCGCCCCTCCTCCTCCTGGGCCCCGGGCAGCCGCCGGTCTCTTTACCGTCCCCACAGTTTTGCCTTTCCCAGAATGTCGCATACTTAGAATTAAGCAGTCTTATTTCAGAGTGGCTTGTTTCACTTAGCAACGCGCGTGTGCGGTTCCCCCATGGCTTTCCGTGACTGGATAGCGCGTCATTTCATTCCTGTGGTTCTCGTGTCTTTGTGTGCGACCCGTCTGACACCACATCTCTGTTTTCACAACTGCGCAGGTACACGTAGGCTTCTCACCCCACCCGCAGCCCCAGGCCATGGGCATCCCTGCCTTCAGTCCACAGATGTGAGGACAGTGGGGGGCCATAGGTCACAGAGCTGTCACCCCTGAATCCGGGACTCAGCCCCGGGCCCCCCATGCTATGGGTGCTCCAGAGACCGGGAAGCTTGCTAGAAACGCAGACTCCCAGGCCTTCCCCAGCCCTGCTGCCCCGATCTCAACCCTAACGGGATCCAGGTGCAGCTTTGCCCGCTCCACGGCAGAACCAGCCTCCCCTTGGGCACAGAGAACCGCGTGTTTCTGTAGACATGGGGAAATCTGCTGCGGTACACATTTTTTTCTGTATTCCTGGTTAGCACGGTGTTTTCAAGACAATAAGCTGAGTGCTTATCTTGGAGTAGGAGGATCCATCTCCATTTTGGGAGATGCAAAGAAAAGGGGTCCTAGACTTCAAACTCTGGGCCCCAAATGCCAGACCTCCACCGTCCCCTGCAAGCAGCATCTAACCCCAGGCTCAGCACAACCCAGCTCAGCTCAGGGGAACACAAGGGGACTCGGCCCCAGCCGGAGTGGGCTTGGAGGCTCCAGGGCAGTGGGCAGGTGCAAGGTGGCTCCCAGGGTGCGGGAGGGAGGAATTCCCAGCACGTCATCCCAGACCCCTCCTAGGGCCTCTGCCGCTGGAGGGTGGGAGATGGGGCAGGGCAGGGTGGAACAGCCCAGGGCACGGGTGCAGAGGTGGAAGGTCACAGCATCGGCAGGGATGTCCACACAGCAGGCCACGGAGGAGGACAGACAGGGCGTCTGCGGGGAGGTGTTCAAGCTGCATCTCAACAAAGGAGAGGCGGCTTCAATCCCGTGTGGCCAGAGTGATAGTGATGCTTTGTTTCTGATTAGGGTTATTTGTGTGCTTGAACCGACCTTACCGACAACACGTGGTCTCTGTCGAGAGTGAGAACACCTGCCCTGGTGGCAGCGCTCACCCGGAACGAGCTGGGCAGACACGGAGCTCAGATCACTCTTAATTACCCTAAATGCCACGGGGCTGGCATCATCTCCCCTGTCTTTGCATGGGACATCTGAAGTGCAGAGTGCATGAGTGACACATCCCGGGTCACACAGCTACAGAGGGAACGTGTCAAAGGCATCGGTGGATTTGGGTTTGAATTCAGACTCCTCTGCCCGTGGACACTTTTCCACGCAGACCCCCTTTGTCACCGTGGCCTGTGCTTATTGGGGCGTGCACGTCCCACGGATGAACTGCACTAAGTCGGCGTATGAGCTTTCCTATCCTAAATTAGCGTTGCAGTAAAGGAAACAGTCGTGACATGCTCACCAATGTTGGTTCAGTTCTGCTTAAGAGACGGCACTTGGGCGATCACAGGCTGGAAGGTCTATCAGGGGTTGAGGTTGTCATGTGGAACAAGGTGCCTTTGTGACAAAGCACATTTAGCAAGTTCAGATTGTGCGTCTGTGGTGTGCCTGGCCCTATGGACACAGACGTGAGCGCACCTCCTGGGGCAGGTGGCTGTTAATTAGGGGCTGGCTTTCCCCATCTGAGCCTGTGCTCTTCCCGTGTCAGGGAGATGCTGCCATAAGGACCAAAACCACCTTGGGTTTGGAAGCCCTTTGACATTCATGAAGCGCTAAGCAAATGCAAACTGTGCTTATCTTGCTTGGATGTTTTCCTGTCCCCAGCTCACGGATGAGTAACACTCACAGGGCTTCCGCCTTTGTGAGAATCACAGCACAACTTGCAAAAGTGCAAACTCAAGGCCCGCGGATGCCGTTCAGTCCGCAGGCGCAGCCGGTGGGCCGAGGGACCACGCTGTGGGGCGCTGTCTGGGCCCCTCTCTGCGGTGAGGTGAGGCTGCAGGACGCTGACTCATTCGAAGGATGGCTGATCTGCTGAGGCCGTCGGCTCTCTGACCAGTTTCACAGAGCCAGGAGGCACATCTGTAAATGGATGGATGGAAAAGGAAGCACGGGCCTGCTCTCTGGCAGGCGGGGCCTCCCTGCAGGTGTCTGACCACACGGGTGCCTCGCGAGGCCTGACCTGATTTGCAGCCATCAGAGCCCCAGACCCTGGCAAAGGGATTTCGGCCACTTTCTCACACAAGGCTGAGTCCACACTTCACACCCAGCATCCCTGACACACGACCATTCAGCTGTATCTGTTAGCAATGCTGTGTAACAAACAGCCCCATTCTTAGTGGCTCAGAACACACGATGCACTTACGTGATTCTGACCTCGGTCTGCTGGTCCCCTGCTGGTGTCACCTGGGTCCACTCAGGTGGCAACACTGTGTCACCAGGTCATCTGAGGGCTGGACTTGTCCAGGATACTGGGGTGGCCCTTTCCTGCTCCATGCATTCTGTTCCCCTCTGGGAGACTTAGAGCAAGTGTGTAACATGTTGCCAGAGCACTCTGAGAGAGAGAGCAGAGGCCACACAACCCAGGCCTACTCTAAAAACTAAATTAACGAGCACGAAGTATCTCGGTCCAAGCACGTGGCTTGGAAATAGGCAGATGTCATGCCCATTGCATGCACCCTTGTAATTAAACTTTATATTTTGAGATAATTGTAGAATCACATCCACACGCTATTCTAGAATGTAATGCACAGAGAGTCCGTGTGCCCTTTACTCTGTTCCCTGCAAAGGCGACACCTCGTAAAATGATAGTTCAATATCGTAGTCAGGATGTCGACATGGACAAAATCAAGACACAGAACATTCCTGTCACCAGTGACCCTCACGTGGCCCCGCATAGCCGCGCCCCTTCCTTCCCGCACCCTCCCTCCCTGACCCCGCAACCGCCGGCCGGTCCCCATGTGTACGATGCTGCCACTTCAAGTCTCTGTGCAAATGGACTCACACAGTGTGCAAACTTCTGCCATGGCTTTGCACTCAGTGTAATTCTCTGGAAACTGATGGAAGTTGTTGGGTGTATCAGCAGTCTGGGCCTTCGTATCCCTGCGCCACAGTTTATGTATCTACCTGTTCAAGGATGTCTGGCTTGTTTTCAGTTTGGGACTATTATGGAAACAATAACTGTTATAAACACTTGTGCACAGGGTTTTTTGTGATCATGAACCTCCATTTCTCCAGGATAAACGCCCAAGCGTGCAGTTGCTGGGCTGCATGCTATTCGTTAAGACGCTGCCAAACCGTTTTCAGAGTGGCTGCGCCATCGTCCCTTCCCGCCAGCAGTGCCCGCGTGTGCCGGTTTCTATGCATCCGCACTAGCATTCGGTGTTGTCACTATTTTTATTTTAGCCATTTGACAGGTGTGTAATGACGTGGAAATGCGGTTTTCTTTTCTGAAAGGCTGATGGGATCAAGCATCCTCTCCCGCGCCTGCCTGCCGCGTGCGCCATCTCTTCGGTGACGTGTTTCTTTGCGTCTTCTGGATGAGCCGGATTGTTTAGTTTTGTTTCACCGTCGAGTCGTGAGGGCTCTGTGCGGACTCCAGATGCCAGCTCTCGCTGAAGATGCCGTTTGCGGATCTGCGCTCCCAGTCCCGGTCGCCACTTCGTCCTCTCAGCAGGCTCTTTCACAGAACACGTTTAGTTTTGGCGAAGCCCACCTGCTAACTGTTCCGCGTACGTTCTGTGCTTTCGGTGTGAAGTCTGTGGACGTTTTGCCTAGCCCTGGGTCCCGAGGATTTCGTCACACGGTTCTTTCCCTAAAATCTTATATTTGCACACTGTCAGCCTGCCGTCCTTGCCCCCTCCTTCCAGAATTCCGGTCACAAGAATGCGAGAGCTTTCGTTACGGCCCCACTGGTCCCCGGGAGTCTGTTCCTTCTTCAGTCTATTTTCTCCCACTTGCGCAGATCGGGAATTTCTGCTGTTCTACTCTCCAGTTCACCGGTTTTCCCCTCAGCTCTCCGCCTGCCGTGAAGCCGTGCACCGAGCCTTTTGTTTCGGTTGTGGCGTTTCCGGTTCTCGGATTTCCAGCGGTTCTCCTTTAGGTCTCCTGTGTCGTTGCTGAGGCTTCTTCCTGCTTCGCTGAGCTCGCAGCGCCTCGATTTGTTTAAGCGAGTTCGTAATCGCTTACGCTTTTACTGTGGCTGCTTCGAAACCATCGTCAGGCGACACTGCCGTCTCTGTCACCCAGGCATCGGCATCTTCCCATTGCCTTGCGTTTCTTTCAGTTCGGGAGAATCTGCTCCTGGCACGGTGACGGATGTCCACTGACACCTGGACATGTCTGTCCTGGGTCCTGAGACTCCGGGTCTTACTGAAACCTTTGTTTTCGTCTGGTTCCCTGTGACGCTGCCGCAGCCGTGGGTGGGGGGGGACCACCTTGTTCCACCAGGGGGGCAGGAGTCCAGGACCTCCAGGCAGACCCCGCGGCTCCTGAGCGGGGATGTCTCATCACTGCCAGGGGTGGGAGTTCCAGCTGCCCCTGTTGTCCTCGCCTACACTTGGGGGTGGTGGCCTTGCCGCTGCTGGACAATGGTGGCCGTCCTGACTCTTCCCCAGGCCCGCTCTGACACCCCGGTGGGCAGGGCGGGCACCTGTCCCTCCTGGTGAGTGTGAAGTCCCGACTGCCCGGCTCTCTGAGGCCACAGGGAGGGAGGAGGCTCCGCAGCTTCACCTGCCCGGACATCACCGGGCAGGGGCACGGGGACGGCCAGCAAACTCAGCCCCACGGCAGCCTTATTTAGGGGAGCTGGTTTTTAAACATTCCATAATAAACAAAACAGGGACGGTGGGTGCTGCCGAGTCCTGGAGTATTTGCTGGAAACGTCAGTAATTGTGGCTCAGTGGCCTGACACTGAAATGCTGTTTTCCCTTTATTGCAATTAACGTTGAAGGTGGTGACAAACCCAGGCCTGTGTTCCTGTGACATGCAGCGTGTAAGAACTCCCAGAACTTTATGAGCGGCTCACTCATCTGTGCAGCTCACAGAGCCAGGGCTGAGAGAGGGAGTCTGTGATCCTCCTCCGAGGGCTTGGCAAGAAAACGAGCCTGGATGGGCATCAGGAAATTGGCTTTCTTCTTCTTTCTGCTTCTGTTTACCCAGGTGGCCTTGGGTGAGGCAGAGGTCCTCCCAGAACCTTGGTGTCATCATCTGTAAGATGAAAGGATTGGATGCCAAGCTTCGGGTAATCCTCTCTGGTAATGATGTCTGGTGTGTGAGAAACTAGGCAAATGACTCAGATAGAGGAACTACTGTTGTCTAAATTGTGTAATATCTCAGGCTGCAGAGTCGGACAGATGAATGAATTTGATAAATGCATTAAATACCGTTGCCATGACAATTTTCTGATCTGTAAAATGGGTCCTACCGTGACTGTTTTGGGTGTTCTGAGTTGAAAGCAATGACATCTTCAAAGCACTCAGCTCAGCGCCAGGCACGTGGCAGGCAGGAAAGCTAAGTCCGCGATTGCTCGAGCTGGATTCACGCCCAGGCCCTGCCACCACATGTCAGGTGACACTGCTCGCCGGTGCAAGAGGATGGAGCCTTCCTGGTCTGCAGGTCCCCGGCACAGCGAGGGCCCTGAGCATGGCCAGCAGGTCTGGGACACCTGTCAGGAGATCCGAGCTCCGGGCCTGGCTGAAACCTTGCTGAGTGGCTCCAGCTCTCAGACCACTGGCTTTCCCACCTGCTCAGTGCTGGCGTAGAGGGAGGAGGGGGTCTGGGTCGGACCTCAGGGCCTCCCACCCTCCGCGCTGCTGTGGGGTGGCAGTTTCTCATAATCGTAATGTTTTCTTCCGCAGTGGTCTTCCCCGTCCGCCTCACCCACATGTCCTCAGGGACGCGGGGACATCACAGCAGGGTTTGGGATTGATGTGGCTTCAGTATTTCCAATCCCCAGCTTCTGTTTTAGCAGAAAGCTGCATCATTTCTTCCTGTAATAATAAAGAAATAAGCAGAAGCTGGTCCACGAATGCATGCATTTGGCCTGGGGGTGGGTTCAGAGCCCACAAGCCCAGCGAGGTGCGTTCCTTGGCGACTCCATGGCCCTTGGTCGTGGGTCACTTGCACGTCCATTCAGGCTGGGCCCCAGGACCTGGTCCTCTCCTGGCCGTCCACTCTGCCCCAGCAGTGAGCGGCTTTCCAGAAGCTTCTCTGTCAAAGCAGCATCACCCACCTGGTGAAGGACTCTGTGTCCTAAGGAGAGGGATCCTCGGGCTTCCTCGGAGGACGGTGCCTCGTAGCAGCCTCATCACCAGCTCCGAGCTGCTACTTTGCGTGTGCACAAGGGATGCTCTCGGACGCCCAGCTCCCTTCGCGACAGCCTGTGAGGCTTAAATTTGATTCCCATGACCATCGAGGTTCTGCAGTTTGATGAAAATTACCCTTACGTGTGGGATGCAGCTTGGGAGATATTATTATTATTAAAAACACCAGTCTGTGCACATGCGGCGCTTCTCCCTTCATAACCCCCCCTGGCGCCGGGCGGGACGCGCCACTGCTGCTTCACTGCTGTCATTGTCCCATCCTCCAGCTGGCACACCGAGGCTCCGCCCTGGCTGCTGCAGCGGCCTCCTCCCTGGAGATAGAGAAGGCCTCACCCGGCGGGTGGGACGATGACCCCAGAGATGCTGCGTCCGCGTCGTGACCATGTGACCGTGAGCCTATTTGGTAGAAAGGTCTTTCCAGATGTGATTCGTCAAGGAGCCTGAGGGGAGAGCAGCTGGATTAGGAGGGGCCCTGAGTACACATACAGGGCCTTCCCGGAGCAGAGGCGGGGAGGGGACGCACGAGGGAGGAGGCCACATGAAGGTGGGGGCGAGACTGAGTGTCACGTCTGCTGGCCCGGAGCCCCCGGAACCCGTAGAGACCTGGGGCAGGCTCTGCCTGGAGCCTCCAGAGCCCCAACCTCCTGTCACCTGGACTCTTGGTTTCTATCCTGCACAACTGTCAGAATAAATGTCTGTTGTTTTAAGCCACAGACGTAGTTTGTGTTGCTTTGCTACAACAGCCCCAGGTCGCCAGCACACCCTGACCCACAGCCTGGGGTTCCCGGTGGCCCCTGCCCCCGCCCCACCAGGCTGGGACACTCCGGCTCTCGGTGGGTGCTCGGGGGCTGTTCCCTCTGTGTCCAGTCCGTGGGACACGGCTGAGGGCAAGGCCGCAGGCCGGCACCTGGCCCTGGCCCTGCCCCCCATGGTCCTGGTCACTCTTCTCTGCTGCCGAGGGCCTCCTGCGGTGACTCTGCAACCTTCCCGACGGTGGAGTTGACCACTGTGTCATCGTTAACCGACCCCCACCTTGCATCTTAAGCTGCTGGTGAGGTGCTCTAGCCCCTGATTCTCCCGGCAGCAGATGGTGCGGTCCTCACGCCACACTCACTGTGGTGACGACTGTGCTGGGAGAAGAAATAAAATCTCTTCTGCAAGGTGACACCCTGGGAGAAGCAGAGCAGGGCTCAGCGGACCCAGAGGTGTCCTCGCCGAAGCCAGGCCCCTGGCCAGGGTGGGGCAGGTGGCATCCTACGAGACACTTGTGGAGCTCAGAGCACCCACATTCAGGTGATGCACCCGCAGGCCAGAGCGTGGGGTCGGCCCTGCAGGGGGGCGGGAGATCTCTGGGCCCCCCTCCGGAGGGAGAGCCCGGGCAGTTCCACTGCCGACTGCGTGGCCTCCTTTAATTAATCCCAGACTCCTACTTTGGACACTTGTCACTGTTGCCTGTGCGGAAGATATAAATCTTTATGCTTCTCAATACGATGACTGCGGACATGTTCCGGAGAAAGATGACAGAGGTAAAATAAAAAGCGTGAAGTTTAGAAAATGTGATATTTAAAAGGCAGTTTGTCCTCAGTCAGGAAATTTGACATTTTAAAGCCACCTTCGATTTCTCTAAAAGAAGAAAAAAAAAGAAAGAAAGGTCTATTCCTGCCTAGAGAGAATATGTATAAAACTATTAGAGTTCTGCCTAGAGAAAATCACATTTTCATTTTTTCTCCCTGAGATGCTGAATTGCGAGAGGAAAGTTGGGATCCTGCCAGGGCCGCGGGGGTGCGGGGGGCGCGGGGGAACCATGGGGCGGCCGCAGGGCTCCCGCCACCGAGATTCAGAGCGGAGCTGGAGGGGAGGTTGGACCCGGAAACGCCGCTTCCCTGAAATGAAATATTGAGCAATGTTTGGGAATTAGCATCCGCTGTTGGAAATTTTCATGCAATGCTCTGACCAGGAGAGGCGCTGGAGCTATGGCACAGATCTCGTGGCTTGTTTTGTTGTTTCCTGTGTGCCTTGGTTTTGTTTCCATCTTAGCATCTGTAGGGGCCTGCAGAGCAACAGCCCCGGGTCTGAGGAACATGCGTGGTGCCAAGGAGCCCGCTGCTCCACAGACCCGGGCACGGGGAGTTTGGAAGAGCATGTGATGGTATTTCTCGTGGCTCCCTGTGGACGAGAGGAAGGTCCCCTGGAAATCACCACCCAGGAGGTGCAGGAGCCGGGAGGTGCACAGGTGCGCGTGTGGGTTTCACAGTTGACAAATCGGCTTTGGGTCTAGGAATTCAGTGGCACGACCTTGAGCCTCACTAAGCTTCCTCTGTGGAAAATGACACAGCCCTGCTGGAGTCACCGTCGGGTTAGACGACGTAGGCACATCACCTTACGGCACCGTGGTCAACAAGAAGTGGCCCTGTGTCCTAACACAGGGCTGGGATGGACGGCCACTGCGTGCACACACAGGGACAGATAAATGCCATCAACTTTGAAGGATAACTCTCTGCTCTGGTGCTGTGCCCGTGAGTAGGAGAGGCACAGACATGGCCCTGGGGCATGTCCAGGGAGAAGTGTGGGGAGAACATTCCGGGCTGGGCGAGGCTGAAAGCGCAGACTGGAGGAATCAGTACACCGACACCCAGCAACACAGGAGAGCGCGTCAAAGAAACTGCTGCTTCTGTTCGATGTCTGCATCGAGGACTTGTGTGAGAGCAGCGTGGGGACGCTTGCAAAGTGGGAGAATAGTGTCCAGCCTACAAAAGAGGGGGACCCTGCCAGGTGTCACAGCACGGGTGGATCTGGGGACATCGCTAAGTGAGATAAGCTGGCTCAGAAAGACAAAGACCCACAGCCACATGTGCACATGGGATCACGGAAGTGGAGAGTTCTGGGGCTCGAGTTCAATGACAGAAGTCCCCAGACCCAGCACTCAGAGGGGGGCAGCCAGACCAGTGAGAGTCAAGAAACCAGGTCAGGCGCGGAGGGCCAAGGGGCCCGCGTGGAAAAGCCTGGGGCAGGCTCGCTGTGTTCAAAGGGTGGAGGACGTTTTGGTGGCTCTGTGGGACTTTGAGAGCAAAGCTAGGGCCTCGGGGTGAAACCTTGGGGGAGACCTGGCCGTACACACCAAGGAAGAGCTTTGGTCTACGCTGCCCCGAACCTCACGTTCGTGCCCTCGGACCTGGCACATCTGTCAACAGTGCAGGTCTGGAACCAGCCCCTGAGATCCGATCCTGCTCCACCGCGTGTCAGCAGTGAGACCTTGAGCAGTTTAGCCGAAGACTCCGAGCCTCAGTTTCTCTAGCTCACATGGGGCTGCTGTGAGGATTTCACGAAGTGACCACCGCAAAGCCACCGTCGTAGCGCCTGGTGCATTCAAGTCGTGGCAGCAGCTTTCGTGCAGGTGGAGATGGCAGGCGGCTCCTGAGCAGGGTGGGAGGGTCGGGCTGTGAGACCGTCCAGCATTGACTCTCCAAGAACCTGTAGGACCCGATGGCGGCCTCCGAGCATGTTCCCACATGTCCCTTCCCACACATCGGTGGAGGAGTCGCCCTTGAGGGTTTTCTGGGGAAAATCGACGTGGACGATTCAGCCTCGGGTGGTGACGATGCACTGCAGATGTGACTTGAAGTGGCCCGTGCCATGTGGCCCATTCGGCA
The DNA here is from genome assembly GCA_963575035.1 of Avahi laniger. Classification (NCBI taxonomy): domain Eukaryota; kingdom Metazoa; phylum Chordata; class Mammalia; order Primates; family Indriidae; genus Avahi; species Avahi laniger. The sequence goes on along the minus strand of CAUYSK010109248.1, from coordinate 11,780 downwards.
AACGTGTGCTGAATGCCTCCTCGGACGCGCCTGTCTCTGGAAGGACCTCTGGCTCTGCCCTCCTGCTCACTCAGGCGGCTGCACCAGGCTGCTACCTGGGCTCTTACCACTTTCTCCTTCAGTGGCTTCTAGAAAGATCTTAACAAATCTCAACTCTCATCAGGCCACTCCCTTGGTCAGCAGGACCTGCTTGGTCTCTGCCACCTGCACAGGGAAGTCCCCGGCCCTCTCCCTGGGAGTCCCCACGTACCGTGCCCACCTTTTCAGCCTCAGCCCCGGAGCCCCTTCCTCGTGCTCCAGGCAACACCGCGTGACTACCCCAACGCCCAGACACGAGCGCTTTCTAGACCCCTGGCTTCTGCGCACAGAGCTGCTCCCACTTTTCAAAGTTCAACGTTTTCCATAAACATCGTGGCATCCAAACCTCCCTGTCACAATTTACATCCGAAGCTTAATAATTGTATTTGCTGTTTCTCCCATATTCCCTGCCATGTTTCCGGGCCAGAGGCAGCTTGGAAACCACAGCTATTGATCAGTAATTACCACCACCGAGCACCCAGAGGCTTCCCGTACACTAGCTCTGGTTACTCCGCCAGCCGGTGGGGTAGGCATTACGGTTCCCATTTTACAGCTGGGAAAATTGAGCAGCCACCCTTCCTACTGCTTGCCCCTGGTCAAATAGCCCATAAACAGCAGTCGATTCACGGTGGCAAATCCAGGTCCGCTCAGCCTCAAGTCATACGTTCTTTCCCCCGCTCGTGACTGACGCTCAGAACAGAACCAGGGCCCCACCACTGCCCTGGGTCTCTGCCAGGTGCGGAGTGAGGTTTCGTCCCCAGGATAACCAGGGCTCACATCTAGTTGGCTCATAGCTGTGTCCCCATGGTCCGGCCCAGGCTTGGCACAGAGCACGTCCTTAGTAAATATTTTAAAATGAGCAAATAAATAGGCAGCCGGGAGCTCAAGCCGGGGCAAGCAGGAATGGCGTGTTGAGCAGTGAGGAATGGAATAAAACCCCCATGAGTCTGAACTGCAGAGATTTTAATATGCGCAGCCCTCGATGGGAAGCACTGACTCATCACACAAGTGCAAAAGATCTTGGCAGTGCCAGGGCAGGAAAACCATTTAGCATGAAATAGGAAGGGAGGTGAAACCAGGAGCAGACCGAGTTGCACAGAATTGAGAGAAGGGGTGAATTTATAGGAAACTCAAGTTCATTATTCTGAGAGAGAACATGAAACGGTTTCAGCAGCGGGGAAGGCACTTCCACTCTGGGCACTCACGGAGAGTGCAGGGAAGCGTCGCACACGCAGAACGTCAGGAACAAGGTTGCGCTGACGCCGGGCAGAGAGGAGGTGGCACGTGCCACGCTGTGCCCTCTGCCACCTCAGCTACCTCGAGGATGCCCAGAGCCAGCACTTGCTGCAGCCGCAGACCCTTCCAAGAGTTACACGATAAAGGAGGTAATTGCCCCAAACACGCACTTCCCGACACCATTCTCCGCCGTGCCCAGGGGCGTCCGAAGCGTCCTCTTGTCACTGAAGACGGCTCAGCTTCCAGGTGCTCTGGGACGTAGGAAGGCCCTTTCCAAGCAGAGCAGAGTGGAGCTCTATTTCCCACGCTGGCTCGAGACCAGCTCCTCTGTATTCGCCCTGTATTTCTATTCCCTTCTTTCATTCCTTTGCCTCTAAACCTGCCATGGGACAGCAAGCTCAGCGTCCAGAGGCTGCTGCTTGATGCGTCACGTTCTCCGCCTGATCCTAGTAGTGTGTGTGTGTGTGAGCACGCATGTGCAAGTCTGCACGGCCCGTGGAGACTGCGCTCTCCTGGAAGAGCGGCAAAGACACCGCTGGGGGGCGTCCGCTCAGGGAACAGCCGCTACATTCACGGACGGGGACCCTGCCCTCCATCAGGCACCAGCTGCAGCTGCGGCCACCTCTGTCCCTCGGCAACGTGCGGAGGAGCTCCTTGGCAGAGGCGCGGATGGGCCACGCTTGGGAAAGGGGCCAGGCCCGGGATAGGCGTATTTCTTCTCTCGGTAAGAAGGAGGCCGAGGTCTAACCGCGATGCAATGAGAATGACTGTTTGGAGGCCTGGAACGAGGCCATCCAGTCACCAGCTCGGTCTTTTCAAAGCCAATATTGTTTCTTAAAATAAATACGGAAAATGACTTCATGTGCAGGCAGAGACAGGTCGTGGCCATTTTACTATGGCTCGCCGATTAATAAATGAATGAAACGTACTCTGGCTAAATTGTGGAATTATTTTCAAATTCTGCCCTGGCAAGTAGTATTCCATCAGCCTCAACCAGGACATAGAATTTTGTCAAAAACATGGGGCGGCTTTTGTGAATACAGAAGGCAAAACGAAACCAATGATCTCTCTCCTTGCATGAGGACAGTGACGCCAGGGAAGACAAGAGCAGGCATCTGTCCCCACTTCCAGATGGACGTCTGGGTGCGGGGCGCCTGCCCGGTGTTCTGTAAACCGCGCGTGTGCTGAGCCTGATCGAGGCTCAGCCTTAGGTGCGTGACCTTCACGTGTCACCTCACTCATTTCTCACAACTCTGCCAGAAAGTGCGTATGAATACCCCGATTTTACTGCTGACGGAACTGAAGTTGAGAGGGACACACCTAAGCTCACGTACTTTGTGTCAAAGCCAGAATCTGAACTCAGGTCATTAGACCCCAAGTCTGGGATTCTTCCTGAGCTAACGCAGCCCCTCCTAACAGACGCACGGCCTGTGTTAGAAAAACAAGTCAGGGATGCGATGTTAAATTGTTCGCCTTCTCCAACGTCGGTGGGGACCCGCGTTGCCAGAGTACTGGCATGGCGCTGGGAACACGGGCACGGATGAATCCCAGCCCCTGCCCCCGAGTATGCCCGGCCGGGGGGGAGCGCGGATGGAGACCAGTGTATCCCGTCGCAGCACTGAAGCGATCATAAAAATGAGTGGAATTATGTGTCCTGCACACAGCGAGGACAGAGAAAGTCCTACCTGACAGCTGCAGGAAGTGCCTCAGATGAAAGATGCTCTTGCAGGCGGGTGGAGGGAAGGACTGGAATCTGACAGGATTGGAGAGAGAGGGAGGCAGCAAGAGGGGTCCGGACCAGCAGCGGGAAGGTCGCGGCGCCGTAAAGGGCCACACCCTTCACCAGAGTCCGCTGGGGGTGTGAGTAGGAGACGGTTCGCACGTGTCAGATCCAGAGAGCTGCACCCGGGCCGCTCACCCTCTGACAGCACTTGCCCAGTGCCCGCGGGAGCACGCGCCAGCCCTGACATCAGGCTCTTTTTCTGGGGAGTCGCCTCAGGCGGGACGGCACAGGGCGAGCTGCACACAGGAGGCCCCGAGGGCCCAGAGGCACCTGAGCTGGGAGCTCAGGGCAGGAAACAGGCAGAGGCAGAAGGAGTGGGGGGAAAGGCACGGAGGTGTGAGAGAGGGAGCAGCGGGGACTCAGGCAGGAGGTGGAGGGAGGCTGTGACACTGTGGTTCCCCAGGCAGGCAGCAGGGGTGCCCCCGACACCACAGTCAGATGTGTGTCCGAGAAAGTGGCCACCAGGGCAGGACCGGAGGTGGGGGGTCCGCCTGGCCTGGGGCTGTCGAGGAGATGACTGTTTAGGAGTGGGGAGGTCACACCCGCAGAGCCGTGAGCCAGCACCCTGGAGGCTGCACGGCAAGCAGGGAGCAGGGGGTGATTCCGGGCTCTCCTGACCCGCAGCAGCAGCGCCACTCCCAGGACGGGGCGGGCAGTGGGGACAGGTGATTGGCCGGCGCTGAGCGGAGTCTGGGGCTGGCTGAGCTGGGACAGCTGTGTGGAGCCAAGTTACGCCACCACGGGGAAGGAGACAGACGGCCTGCGGGGTTGGGGAACCCCAGAGCGCGGGAACTCGGCCTTCGAGCCAGCGCCACCTGGTTGCGAAGCCCACCCAGGAATAGCACGTCCTGTCTGGCCCAGTCCCGTCGAGAGGGGAAGGAAGCAGCAGCCAGAGGGATGGAAAGACCCGTGGCATCGTTGGATAGGCGACCAGTGAAAATTTCATGAGCAGAGAGATCCTTTAAGGATTTCTGGAAACAATAAAGCAGATGGAGTCAGATCGCTGGAGAAGCCTAATCGGAGGGAAGCAGATCCTCAAAAACATGTGAAGAAGGAGGCTATTTTCTTCCCCAGAAAGAAATTACAAAGTCAGAGACAACCAAAACCAGGATTGGGAGGAGGGGCGCGGAGGGGCCTGGCAGGAGGTTTGCTGTGCAAACATCAAGGGGCAAAGGTCTCCTGGACCTGGTGTCCCCCTCCCAGCCCGCCCGGCGCCTCTGCAGAGCTGCGGGACCCTCGGCTGAGGGTGAAGCCCCAGAAAGTTCCCTGTGGACAAAGTAAGCCGCCTGTCTGGAGAGGATCTGCAGGGGGTGGGGAGGAGTGGACCAAGCGGGAGCAGCTCCTGCTCTGCGAGATCACGGCAGGGAGCAGCCCCCAAAGGCAGGCGGCAGCCGACCTTGAGCGAGGCTCGGGCTAAAGCCACTGGCGTGCACAGTTCTCTGAGCCTCAGTCCAGGACGCTCCCAGGGTGGGCTCTGGGGCCCAGGGAGCAGGGCGGGGTCCTCGTGAGCTGGCGCTCCACCTCTACACCTGTCTCCTCACAGCGTGGGCCGTGGACCGGAAGCCCGGCCTCCTCCCCGGGCGTGTGTCAGAGCTGGGGCATCCAAGCTCCGGCACCCCCACCCTCTCCAAGCCCTGCTCATGGCCAGGCCTGGGAAGTCCTGCTGGCCTGGCGGTGGCTGGCTGGAGCAGTTCATGTTCTTAGGGGAAGCAGCCTTGTAGAAGGATTGGGGATCCCCTGGCCAGGGCTAGAACCCCAACTCTGCTTGCGTAGGTCATGTGAGTTCGGGAAGGATCCATGACCCTTCAAAAGGCCGAGTCCCTGCTCTGGAGAAGCTGGGACGATCATGTTACCTTCCTCAGGGGCTGGCTGGAGAATTAAGCGGACAGTCCCCGCAAAGGGAGCAGCCTAGCGGCCGGCTTAGCAGGCGCTAATGGGTGTCATCGTGGTTTCTAGCGACTGACACCATGTGCCCCTCCGCACCCAAGCCGGCGCCTTCCTGAAAACACAGTCCGCGGCCCCAGCCACTGGCTCTAGGAGATTCCCTCCCATGTGAACCGTGCAGCTGTGTCCCTCCGTGTTTGTGCTCACGCTCTGTGGACCCTCCAGCACCCCTGTGACGTCCCTGGGAGTCTGTCGAAGGCAGTGGCTTTGTGTAGTTCCCCTCAGTGTCCTGATGCCTAGGAAATAGCTTACATCCGAGCAAGAGGCTACCCACTGCTTGTGAAGCCGCTGCACACAGACGGCCATGTCACGGGACCCTCCTGCCCCACCCCCGTGTGAGTTACCAGTTCAGACCCTTAGAATGTGGCATTTTCATCCTTTGTCTGAAAACGTAAATATGTTTCTGCCAAGCCCAGCCCGAGAGACAGTGAAGGGGACCCACCCAGGGTGACCCACCCAGAGCACACGGGCAGCTCCGTGAGGGCTGTGGGCGCTGCTGCCCCTGCCACTGCTGCTGCAGTGACCGTCGTCACTCTGGTTTCTCACTGTCCGGCACACACAGAAATACAGTGAGAAAAAAACCCTTTCTTTAAAAAAAAAAAAAAAGATACAACATATACATGCACTATATTGCTCCATTGTGTGCGGAAATACAGCAAGTCTTTGCTGGGAACTTCCTGTTTTTCCCAGACAGTGGATTGGCCAGTTTGCACCCACCCTGCACGAGGCTTTAGCGGTAACTACAGCGTACAACGGAGGGGAAAGCGTGACGCAGCCGTGTGCCTCCAAAAGCCAGAGCCAGAAGGGCTTCCATGATTACGGCATCCAGAAATTTTTACCTAGCTCAAGAGGATGCTATGAGATTGTGATGTATTAAGCTTTAAGAACTAGAATCATTAGCTTGTGTGGAAGCAGATGCCTCCTTACCCTCCGTTCTAACAGAGGCAGGCAGGATTGGGCACAAAGGTCTGGGAGAACGTGGCGGGAGCCGGCAGGTGAGAGGATTCGGCCCGTTGCCTGGCTCCCCTGCCATCCGGGGAACTGGGAAACGGCACTGCCGCGGTTTTGAAGGCAGGACCTCCTGCAGGCTGGGATGGCAAGAGCGTCCCTCAGACGCCAGCCTGCGCGTTGCGACTCTGGCCCAAAGGCTCGCTAGAGGGAGCGGCCGTGCTGGGGAGGGGGCCTGCCGGGCACTCCGCGCTGGGTCCAGGACGCAGAGCTCCTTCCTGCTTCCCGTCTTGTCCCTGTTCGTGTCACTCCACGTCCTTTGTGCTGAGCCCTCCCTGTGCTCGAGGCCATCTTCTGGGACACACAGGGACCCTGTGCGAGTGGATTTGCTGTCCCCAGGAGGTGCTCTTCCCATCTCACTGGCCCGTGTTTGCCCCCAGAATGACTGCACTTACTTCGTCCCACGGGTTATACGCGTGTGCGTGCATCGTTCTGATAATTGATGCAGTCGCATTTTTCATTTTGGTGGCTGAAAACGTGTATGTATATATTTGAGGCTTAAATTTGCACATTCTCTAGTACCGGAAAATGAGATTATTTATAACAACACGCGTGCACACACACATTGTTGATTAGCTTGGATGCTTAACGTGTGGGTTTGTGCGCCTTTTCTGAAACTGCCCCTCAGCATGGAGGAGGACCTGCCTGGCTTGTGCTGACCTGTGCAGGGGCCCCGGTGACACCGAGCTTCGTGCAAACACGGACTCGAGGGTCCTGTGACCCAGCCACGCCTGGCAGTCATGGGCCCTGGCTGCGGCCCTACACAGACTCTTTAGAAACAGGAAAACAGGGAAGGCTCCAGGCCAGTATTGAGGCTGAGAAAAGCTCAATATCAAAACTGGAAAAGACCGAAAACCTCAACAAACAAATGAAAAGGGAGAATTAAGATCATCTCGCTGATGATAATATGTGCAAACCTCCTTCTCAGATCCCAGTTTTGATGCGACTTTGTAGCTCCCCCATCAAGCTGAGGGCCGGGCGGGAGCTGTCTGTGTCCGGCCCTCCGAACGTGGGCTGGCCATGGGGGTCCTTGGAAGGGTGCGGTGGAGCCAAGGTGGTGGGTGCCGGTTCTGTGTCCTGCACCCCTGCTCCTGTCCCTCTCTTAAAACCCCGACCGCACTGCATGGGACCCAGAGTCTGGTCGCCCCAGCTCGGGCCCCAACGTAGCAGATTGCTTGGGGTTCAGCAGAGCCACCGCTGAGGCTGAACTAGCCATGCAGCCATGGGGACAGACCCTCCCCACCCGTACCTGCAGGACTGCCGGGCTGCAACAGTGACAAAGCGCTGTTAGGTCTGGAGGTGTCTTGCACGTGGTGGGGGACAGCTGCAGTGTGACAAACAGAAATCAGGACGCGCAGCCACCCAGCACCGTGCATCCCAGGGCGCTTCTGGGGCACCACCCCGGTCCATGCGGCCCCACCGGCCCTGCCCCAGCCCTGCTGGGAAAGCTCGAGCCACATTCTCTGGGTTGAGCCGAGCCCAGCCCGCCACACCTCACGCCTGCATCCCTGTGTCTCGCTGCCACGTGGGCTTGGCTGTCTGCAGGGGTCTGGCATTCCCAGGGCCAGACCTGGTGCCGGGAGGGTGTGACAGACTGTGGAAGCCGGGGCACCGGTGCCCTGTGCAGGGAAACTGGACAGTGGGACACGCTCTAGGGGACTCTCCTCCCTGCCTCGCGTGGACACGTCCCAGGATCCTCAGCTGTTGGCACTTGGCAGCGCCCACGTCCAGCCAGGCGTCCAGCTAGAAGCATCGTCACCCACCGAATCCAGCCCAGGCCAGCTGCCCAAGCAAAGATGTGTGAGACACAATTCCTCGCCAGGTGACACTGGCCACTCCTGTTGTGACTCCCTCCTCCTTGCCTCACCCCCGCCCCAGGCCCCCACTCCCGCCATCTGGGACTGCACTCCTTGTCAGGTAGCAGATAACCCTTGCTCTCAGTCTCTTGTTTCAGGGGATCCAGGCTGAAATACTCGGTAGCAGGAGGGCTCCGGGAGGGATTTGGAAGCCGGGCTGCTCTCTCATCTGTTGGTGGTGGTAGGAAGGGCGCTACACTCCTGGCATCCGTGCAATCAGACATAGCAGAGGTTTTCCTGCTCCACAGCACTTATAATTACCACTGCCCTCAATACCACATCCACCAGCTGAGTCACAGGAATTTTGTTGGGAGCTCTGAAAAAAGAAAATATATTTACAAAAGACATTTTCTCACCCAAAGCATGCTGAAAGGTTGCACATGTGGGCAGGTCTGAGAACTTTTAGCCACAGCAGCCACAGAACGGACTTGGCTGAAAATCAAAGCCAGGATCTGATAGTGGTTGTGCTGCAAAGGTGACTTCTTACACAGCCTCGGCACAGCCCTCGTGACAGGGTGTGGGTCCTCGTAAAAGGGGGTGGGACCGCGCGATGTGGCATGGGGACATTTATGAAGGGGCCTAAGAATCTTCATTCCCAAGGACCCCTGAACCATTAGGGGTTGGCAAAGGAAGCCCTTCCCCCTGCCCTTCTCTGTCCCTTCTGATGCAGCCCACCCGCCCTTGGTACCTCCGGGCCAGTGGCCAGGTCGAGGTCTCAGGCCAGCCCAGGGAAAGAAGCCCAGAGCCCTCACAGGGAGGAACATGGGGCCCGGCTCCCACATACGCCAGAACCCAGAGCGTGCACGGTGTGAGAGTGAGCCTGGGGCCGGGGGGCAGAAGGCGAGGCCAGTGGAGAAGACGGTACGGACGTGGCACGCTAGCCTGTTGCGTGGAATGCAGTGTTTGTAGCAGGGACCTCTGGAGCTGGTCGGGACCGTCAGTTGAGGCAGGTCCTCGAGGCTTGGATAGGGATGGACAGTTGGCTCGTGTGGAGACGCCAGAACTCCGCTGTTAAAGCGGGGGACAGAGCCAGAGGGCCAAGGCAGGTGTGGCTGGGAGACCTGTGGGCAGTGGCTGCTCTAAGGAGCTTGGTGACACCTGCCCCCACAGGCCAGGGTTAGCCGGTGGATCTCTGCCGTGGCGCGGACTGGGAGGATGGGATCGGAGCAGGACAAGCTAACGGGGCAATGATGCTTGGAGGGGAGGTGGACACAGCCACCATCATGGGCACCAGGGCCGCATGGCCACCGGTGTCTGACCATAGGGACCTCTGGAGCTGGCTAGCGGGTCACCATGCTCCCAGGATGACGCGGAGGCATCTGAAAAGGACACTGCCCTGGAGCTCCCACAATTAAAACGATCAAGAGTTGCAGACGGCAGACCGATGCCAGCTGCCACACGGAAGGACGGTCCTGCCCCGACTTGCACAGCCCAGAGCCCCCGGCTGAGTTTCCAGCAATGTGATTGAGAAAGGTTTGAAGTTAGAAAGAGCAGGAAAAAACAACGGCCCAGGGGTGCACACCAGGCGGGGTTGATGAAGAGCTGCGAGCAGAGTGGGGCTTCTGACGCCAGACGAGGGCGGAGGTATAGCGGGCGCTGAGCCATCGCAGCGTGGCTGGGTCCTGCTACCGTCCCCTTTCTGCAGGTGGGAAAGGCAGAGACACTGAGAGGTGAAAGCGGGCGACCGGCGGTCACCGAGACCAGCTCTGCCCAGGTGCCGTGTTCCTGTCACCCGTGCTGTGGATGGGTGAGGAGCTCGTAGTCAGGGCGGAGAGAGCCTCCCTGGGCGGATGGCGGGGAAGAGGTCACAGAAGGTCAGGGGAGAGGAAGTCGTGGGCATCGCGGTAGACAGTAGGAGCTGACGCCAGAGTAAACTGAGTTCGACGAGGCTGAGAGACGTGGCTCGGCTGGCGTGGCCGTCACTGGAGCACGCCGGAGCCATGGTGGCTGAGGAGGAAGCCCCACACCCGAGCCCCGTTCCCGCGTCCCAGCTTCCAGGGACAAAGACAGACTGTGCTGGAGTCTCCTTGACATTTGGAAGTCTCTGGGCCACGATGTCTCCCAGAATTGTCAGCGTCGTCCAGTGATTTAGCGAGCACAGGGTCAGCCAGCCCTGTAGAATCTCTGACGAAACAGGGGGCCTTTGCAAAATGAGGGCATTGCCCCCGCTGCCAAAGAGAAGAGCAAAGAACAAAGAGGTTAATTAATTTTTTCTCGATCTCAGCGAGAGTCAACTGCGTAACTGGGTAAGAAAACGTAACTGAGGATTTTATGAAGGGCACGCTCCGCATGCACGGCCGGGCTCCCCGTCCTCTGTGCCTCGCCTGCCATGCTCCGCCCGGCCTGCCTCCACCCTGCACCGATGCTCCCACCGCGGCCGTTGCTGTGATCTTAGGACTGAGAAACTCCCCGCACACGTGATGTCGTTTGATCCTGAGGAAGTCCCCATGCGAGAGGCGTTTTTAAGATCTGCATTTTGCAAACGGCCGACACGGACTGGGCGTCGTCCGGGCCCCACACAGAAGCAGACCCTGCACTTCCATGCTCTCACTATGTCTGCGGCAATCCGAGTCAGTGGCTGCTGCCGGCCCCGCAGAGGCTGGAAGAGCCCATCACCCCGGCTACGCTCGGGAGCCAGGGAGGCTCTCCCTGCAAGGAGAGAGCAGGCTGAGCCCTGAAAGGGTGGGCTGGGTGAAAGAGGCTGAGAGCTTTAGGAACAGCACGTGCCAAGGCCCTGTGGTCGCAGGGGGTCTCCAAAGCAGCTGAGGGGCAGAGCGTGGCCGTGGTGGGGAAAAGGCTTGTGTGGCTGTGAAGAAAGGGCTGCCTGCAGGTGACGCTGGGGCCACTGGCTCAGTCTGGCTTCCTCTGGGCGGCATATACTTGCCCCAACCTCCTCCTTGGCAGTCTGGCCCCGATCCCATCCTCAGGCTGAGTGCGCAGCCCAGGGCCCCTGGATGATGGTCCAGAGCTGGGTGTGTGTCTCGAGGGCGCCAGTCAGGGCCTGTCCCTGGGGTTGATGGGTGGATGATGAGAGAGAAGCTCTTGCCTGGGAAGCTCTGAGTTAATTGGGAGGACCCTGACTTGAGGCCACACAAAACAACTGCCCACCTCCTGGAGCCAGGCCACGGGACACTCCGTGCAGAGACAGCCACGGCAGAGAAGGAGAGAGACACACTGTGGCCCGGGGCCCAGCGACACCACCCAGCACGTTACTGCTTTTACAGTTAATTTCCATTGTGTTTCTCTAACTTATAATCAAAAAACGCCCAGTAAGGACGGTGATGGGGTGTACCTGAATTCAGGGGGAAGCCACGGAACGGTTCTCAGCAGGGGGTCAAGTGCCCGGTCGATGTTTCCAAAGACCTCCCTGGATGCTGCACAGAGAATGAGCTCCGTGGGGGTCAGGTCCGAGGCTCCCGCGAGGTGCTGCCCGTGGGGTGCTGGTCTCTCCCGCCAGCGCAGGTCTGGCCCATGGGAAGCATCTAAACTGCTGCTTAGGGGCTCACAGGTGCCCCCTTCCTCTCTGAATGATAACTCACCTGTTTCTGATGTAGAAAGCCGCGCCTCGCTGTGTCCAGAAGTGCGCTGTGAGTGGCCCACCCCCCAGGACAGGGAGGGACAGACCTGAGCAGGGTGGCAGGTCACCCAGATGCCCAGGAAGAAAAAGGCCATCAGTTCCATGCCAGACACAGCATGGGATGAGTGCCCCAGAGGGGAAGGTCGCCGAGCCGCTGGCCCCTGTCTCTGGGAGGGGGCCCTGCGGTGACCACACTAATGACACAGTGCGGCAGCGCAGGTGGCGGGTGGGGCAGGAGACCCCGGCAGGATCCCAGTGCCCAGGGCGGGGAGTGGGCACAGGGGGCAGAGGGGGCGGC
>CAUYSK010109247.1:0-20749 GCA_963575035.1 Avahi laniger | reverse complement strand
AGGATTGTTTTTGCTATGAGGGGTCTTCTCTGGTTCCATACAAAGCATAAAATTAATTTTTCTACATCTGTGGAAAATGATATTGGTATTTTAATAAGGATTGTATCGAATGTACAGATCACTTTGGGTAGTATAGACATTTTAACAATGTTGATTCTACCGACCCACGAGCACGGTATGGTTTTCCACCTGTTTATGTCCTCTGCTATTTCCTTCCTCAGTGTTTCATAGTTCTCCCTGTAGAGGTCTTTTACCTCCTTAGTTAAATATATATTTCTAGGGACTTTATTTTCTTTGTTGCTATTGTGAAGGAAATTGAGTCTTTTATTTGGTTCTCTATGTGACTGCTGTTGGCGTATATGAATGCCTCTGATTTGTGTGTATTGATTTTGTATCTTGAGACTTTTTTGAATTCATTTATCAATTCTGGGAGCCTCTTGGTTGAATCCTTGGAATTTTCTAGATATAATATCATATCATCGACAAATAGTGAGAGTTTGATCTTTTTTGTTCCCATTCGTATGCCTTTAATTCCACTCTCTTGCCTGATTGCTGTGGCCAGGACTTCCAGCACTATGATGAATAGAAGTAGAGATAGTGGGCAACCTTGTCTGGTTCCAGTTCTAAGTGGGAATGCTTTCAATTTTTCCCCATTCAATATGATGTTGACTGTGGATTTGTTATATATGGCTTGTGTCATTTTAAGTAAGTCCTGTCTATGCCTATTTTGTTAAGTGTTCTTATCATAAAAGGGTGTTGAATTTTGTCAAATACTTTTTCTGTGTCTATAGAATCATATGATTTCATCTTTGCTTCTGTTTATGTGATGAATTACATTTATAGATTTGTGTATGTTGAACCATCCCTGCATCTCTGAAATGAATCCCATTTGGTCATGATGGATTATTTTCTTAATAAGTACCTGGATTTGGTTAGCTAGAATTTTGTTGAGAATTTTTGCATCTATATTCATAAGGGATACTGGTCTGTAGTTTTCCTTTTTTGTTGTGTCCTTTCCTGGTTTTGTTGGCTTATGTCAGGGTTATGTTGGCTTCATAAAATTTGTTGGGGAGGATTCCATCCTCGATGTTGTGGAATAATTTCTGCACTATAGGCACCAGTTCTTCTTTGTAGGTGTGGTAAAATTCGGATGTGAAACCATCTGGTCTGGGACTTTTCTTTTTAGGAATGTGTTTTATTGCTGTTTCAATTTCAGCACTTGATTTTGGTCTGTTTAGGAATTCTATTTCTTCCTGGTTGAGTGTTTTAGTGCTTAATTTATCACCTTCTATTTAGAAAAAGAAATGCATATACATAAGAAAATAATATAACTGAATAATCCTAAATTAGAACATTTCCAAACTGAAAACTTGGTTCTGTCAATATTTTACTGGTGCACTCTGGCTTAGCAGAGGACAGGTAATTGTCAGTGAAGTTTATTTCCCCTAAGGGTCTCTGCACATCTGTTTGTGTTTTTAGAAAATTTCACTATAAAAATAAGCAAAATATATAAATTTTGGTTTTGATATTTATAGATAAGGAAAGGTTTGTTTTACTCCTTGGAGATGCCTTCAGAACTCTAGGATATTTGGGAATTAATATTATGTTAAACATGAAAATTGCCTTCTTAGATTTGTGACGATGGTCTTTCAGTTGAATTTTTAGAGTTTTGTGTTCTTAATCATTTTGATTAAAATATATTATCTTATATCTGGATGCACAGATGCTTTCAGAAGCTTTGATACTGCAATAAAATTTTCATTGTTCAAAACTAAACAAATTGCTCTCAGGAAATATTTTTCAGAGCCTGTGGAATGTGGCAAAAAATAATGAGAATGATTTTCTATAGTACATCAAATGAAACTAAGACATTAGGAAAAGAAATCTCAAACATATTCTGAATATTGTTTAAAAGGTAACCTCATAGTTTTCTCAAATTTTTGAAATTCTAAAAAAATTTACGAAGATACAATTAAGACCAAAATACTATTTGACATTATCAAATGTTTTTTTTTAGAAAAAACTTTCATCCTTAAGCATCATATTACCTTAGTTATTCAGAGCACTCATTTTTATATTGGATTTCCTTTGAACCTTCATGGCTATCAGAAGTATTTTCTAGTTTCCATAAATTCTCCATATTTTTAATTGTACAGTTTTTAATACTAAAATCGAATATTAATAAAAGCATAGTGTAATCATTAGGCTATCAACTATATTGATAAGCACTATCAGGCAATTTCCATATTGATATTTACACTTATATTTCAAATTGTGTTGATTCAGAGACGTATAAATATAGAGAGACATTTAATGTAGAAACAATATACTTAAGTTGATTGAAGGGAAAATAATGTACAGGAATACTATAAATAAAATTTTAACTCTAGATAGAACAAAGAAAAATAGGAAAGAATTAAACCATAACATAGTGGCTGATGATTGTACTAGAATGCCAAATATAACAGAATCTGAATATCACCAGTCAGGACTCTGTTGATGTTCACGTTTGCATTTATAAAATACTTTATTGAACTTATATTAGAAAGCAGTTTCATTTTCATGAAATAATAGTATGAGATGTGTTTAATTATTCTTAGTGAAACACTTAAACTTTAAGGTTTTTATTCATATTTTTTAAGTTGTATAAATGTTATAAAGATCTAATGAGAAGTTTGCATTTGCATGCTCAAGTAATATTAAAATAAAAATAATTGAATGCAATATTTTTTCTCTCTCTTAAAAATGTTCTGGACTTATGCAAGTCTAATGAACACTGATGGAGTACAGGATGCTTCCAAGAATGTGGTTCAGTTTCTGAGGAACTCAGAGGCTGCTTACTCCCAAGACCCAGCATACATTTCAACTCATTCTAGGTAAGACACACATAAAGGTTGATCAAGAGGTTGATGACTCATGATATATATTTCTTGAAGCAATATGCACTATTACAAGACCAATATTATTTTTACCATTTTACTCATGTGGAAATAGAGACTAAGAGAAAGACTGACTAGGATAAATGTTACAAGGGCAATAAGCAAAGATAATGTGGGCTACAGAACTGGAATTCGAAACGCTGCTTATCTGATTCCAAAGGCTAATAATAAATAGTCAAAATTAAAAATAAATAGTAAAATATTACCCACCATAACTGAAGTTTCCTATTAGAGGTTTTCATTTAATAAATACCAGAATTGATTTTTCTACAAGGCAAAGTAAGCCAGTATGTGTTAAGATATGGCAGTATTATCAAAAAAGGGATATTTTTAAATCTTCTATTTTTCCACAAGGAATGATGTGAAAAATATCTATTCATAATATCGATGCTACCAAAGCATTTTTTTACTAGTGAA
Source organism: Avahi laniger (assembly GCA_963575035.1). NCBI lineage: Eukaryota > Metazoa > Chordata > Mammalia > Primates > Indriidae > Avahi > Avahi laniger. The sequence goes on along the minus strand of CAUYSK010109247.1, from coordinate 17,393 downwards.
TTTTTGCTTTGTAAAATTATTGTCTATTACAGAGAGAGAATAATGGGCCAGAAAGCACATGAATGTATCCTATATTTTTATGATGTCATTATATTCTTGAGGCAACCATCAGAGAAATGCACAACTTAGATATTTAGACTGCATTCTGCTTTCTACCATAGTAAAATTTCCTGTGTTCCAAGCCAACCAGTTTCTTAGCAAAGTGTGAGATTTGCTTCATCATCTGGCTCCTAATTCCCCTCCTAGTTATGTCTCCTAACACTTCCCCTGGGTGCCATATAGACTGGCCACGCCCTTCTTGCTATTATTCCCTGTAGATGGCATCACTTTCACGTCCCCACGCCCCTGCTGCTTTCTTTGCCAGGCACCCATTCTCCTCTCACTTTATTCTTCCTGAGTCCTTACTCTTCCTCCAAGGCCCTGCTCAATTTTAAATCTTTCTGGAGACTGATTAGACTAATCCCAGACCTTACGTACTCATTACAATAGCTCACGACTTTTGCCTCAGGCTTCAAATAACACCAGGTATTATGCTTTCATAGTGGTTACTCCAATAAGACTTTTACGAATCACAACTTCTTTACTAAGCACTTGTCTATGGCAAGAAACATGTCTTTATCACCTTTATGTCTGTAGAACCCAGTTGGATCATCACATAGAATCCTAAGTAAATCAATGTGAATGGATTGAAGCAGCTTACGTGAAATAACTGCAATCAAATCATCAACACAGAAGACAAATTACAACTGTCTTGTTGTCAAGAGAAGAAACAGAGCTTGATCCGAAAATGTCAATTTATAGAGGAGGCACTTGCCAAGGGATGAAATTTTATCTTAAAAATGAGAGTAGCACAAGCTGATATGCAAAATAGGGGACTATAATTTGAATTTTGTCTGTGAGGTGCTAAATAATTGATATGGACATTTATATTTTATTTTTTGATTTAAAATATTTGATTATGAAATTAACATAAAGTATAGTTTAGAAAGCATGTAAAGTGAAGCAAATTAAGATTACGTTAAATAATTTATAATCAACACTACACAGAATGTCTAATGTGAAATTTGTGACAAATTTCTTTCTACAGTCACACACATCAGGATGCCCTTTTAAAAAATGCATTGTGTTTACTAACCAACACTATATTTCATGATAGGCCCTTGAGGATTCAATTGTGAGAAAAATTAAACAAAGCCTCTCTCTTTGTGAAACTAAATTAATCAAGGTTTTAATTACATAATAAAAAAGTATATGAATAATTAAAAATAATATAATGTATTATAAGCAAAAAATATATAACATTATGAGCTCATATATCATAGGCTCATGATCCAGAATGGAATTAAGGGAAATTTTCAGTGAGACAAAAACACAAAACTTGAAATCTAAATACTAAAATTTGATCATTTTAATATTTTTTAAAAATGCTAAAAGTGTTTCATTAAATGAAATAAATATCTGGTCATATAACTTTCCCTAGATAAATACAATCCTTCAGTGAATTTCGTATTTTTTAAAAAATTTATTTCACAATATTATAGTGGTACAAACAATTTGGTTACATAAATTGCCTTTGCACCATGCGCATCCCCCAGATAGGGTGGGGAGAAGGAGATGGGTAAAATCACACCTAGCAGGTACAACACACAATCCTTCAATGAATTTTGAATTTGTCACAACACAAATGAGAAACCATTGGAGATATTTTTGTACATTGAAGACATTCAACAGATATAACCTAGGTCATTTGATTTTTGTGAAAAATTAGGCATAAAACCTTACATAGTTTATATGAATAGGGGCAAAATGTCATGCCTCACACACCAAATATGTGTAAGATTGGGAAGGGGCAGGAAGGCTCATGTTCTCCTTTAACTTTGTGGTCCCAAAATAATTGTCACTCCTTCCAAAGGATGTTCAGATTACAGCTGACCAAACACAGGTATGCACCATTTTTCTGGAAGTCTCTTCAAACATAAATCCAAGCATAAAAATAATTGATAAATCTTCTGTTTATAGAAGAATTTACCATAAGCTTTCTTTATATAAAGAGTTCCTATTGTGCATTTAACATGAGGCTTACAGATTTGTTTATATTCAATTTTTTTTTCTAAAACACATTTTCAGGAAAAAGCATACTCTGTCTTACCTTGAATCTAGCAAGTTTGAAATTCAACTTAGCCTTCTCTCATTCTAGTGGAGTAATAGAAAGGAAGACAAAATTCAAACATGTCTGCAATTTCTAGTCTACATTCCAATGCTACAGTAATGTACTAGAGTGTTCTCTTTAGGTCTGAATACAAACAAACAAACAACACAGTAATTTATGAGAACAGAGTAATTTTATGAGATGTAAAAATATATATTTCTTTATCCTTGTCTCAAGCACATTTTTGCAGTGATTGTTACACATCTCTAACAGAGTGCAGAAAGAGGTTCCTTGGTAGCAACTGTCATTACTTATGTAATGGAAATGAGGCAGTCAAACTCAGGACCTGTGGGATTCAAACTATAAACACTAATGAATGCCTCAATAAATGCCTGCGTGTTAAGCCCAGCCTTTTAAAAGCAGACACAGTTTTGCATTCTGTTTCTGCTACTTGTTCACTGTGTGAATTCAGACAATTACCTAACCTCTTTGATCTGCAAAATAAGAACAACATATACCTGACAGCATTATGGTTGGGAGTAGATAAGGTGTTGCAGATAAAATGCTTGGTGTAAAGAGGCTTGGAAGAACTCCAACTTAGGAGATAGGCTGTTAATCATAGGATAAAACAAGTTAACGAAAACTAGTATTCTTATAAGTATTAGTTATTTATATATTTATTTGGTTAAAATGTGAGTGTGTGTGTGTATATATACATATAACATAACTACATATACATATAACATATATACACGCACACACAACAATTCCAGACCGTCTTACTAATGACACTCTGAAATCACTGAAATCACAGATTTCCTTTGAAGAACTTTTGGGGCAAAAAGTATTTAGGCATTAGTCTCACAGATATTTGAACAGATGGACAATAGTATCCAAAAAACACGTGTCACGTAGAAATTGTTAGATGGTGTAGAGAAATTAATCTTGATGGTCTGACAAATGTAGATAAAATGTAATGTTTTAGTATTTCTATTTTGAAGTTTAGAAAATTTATGGCTCCCCTAATTATACGCTTCCTTTTCTTCCTTCATTTTTCTTCCTTCCACTCATTTGGATTCTATTGTCATCCAGCTTCATCTGAATTCCTTGCCAAAGTTAGAATTACTTTTCCTGCTTCCACTGGAGGACTTACTGAGCCTGATCTTGCCCACTGAAATGCACTCATCTCAGTGTAGAAACCTACCTTTGCTCTCCAATAATTGTCTGCAGCATCTGTCAATCCACCTCCGCCACACGATGTAGAGAGTGGTACAGGTAGGAACTGTTCTCAGGTAGGATCCATTTTCTCCTCATACACACAGACATAACCACACGCACCTGGAAGAAGAAAATAGCTGTTTTCAAGATGTGAAATCAATGATATTCTTTTTTGCTTTCTATATTTTTCACAATGAATATGACTGGGATATTTTAAATAATCTATCTTTTATTGGTATTACCTATAGGTCCATATTTTTGTGTGGGCACTCAAATGGGTAAAAATGTAATAAATTAAGTCAGAATATGTAGTGAATACAAATGATTTTAAGAATGACAAAAATATTTATGGACGAAACACTGTGAATGCAGGCTGGCAAGCACATGTGTATTCATAATGAGAATTTGCACCTTCCCGTTCTCTCTTATTACTGTGAAATATGCTCACTTTAAAGTTTATAACTAACAGAGAGCAGACGGTGAAGGCAAAGATAAAAGGAAGAGGTTACTCAAATGACAGAGTGTCCTTCTGCCTAAATTCCGTGGAAAAATGCATTCTTGTGTTATTTCACAAGATACCCCTCAGAGTAAATTACATAAAATAATTAAGCAAGTTTCTGCTGATTCGAAAATATTTTATGCTATCTGTCTGAATCTGAATTACCTCTGTTTTCTATCAATCTGATATTTTTATAAGAATATTGCTTAGAATATCATTCTTATCAATCATTAATATTCTAAAAATTAAAATTGCCATTATTATGTATTATATAGTTTGTATTCATTCTCAATTGTTCTATCCTTACATTAGTCACACTTACAAAAGTATTATTAATATGATACACTAACATACATTATGAATATCTTAATATGACAGCTTTAATCACATAAACAAAAAGATAAAATATTTCGTTAGCATCTCCTAAAAGTGATTTAGGAAACAGTTCATACATTTGATTTTGTAAGAGAAATCAAATACATTTTCAATTATAGCAATAGTTTGATTTCAAAATAATTTTAAAAACTGAATATCTTTTAGTATCACTCAGTTTTTAGTATATTTATATCTACTGCAATAGATAATTATTTAGAGAAAAAGATCAATTTGAATCTCAACATAAAATATAAAAAGAGAGAATATCTTGCCTTATAATTTATTTATCAGAAGAGCTAAACCTTTTCTGAACAGCAACACAAGTCTTTATGATGAAGTGGCAATTAATTCTCTTTATCTCTTTTTCTTGTAAATTACATATTGCATCTTAAAATCTGCAATACCAAATATGACTACTGAAGTGACTGAAATTTCATGAACAATAAAGGACTTTATGATTTAACATTTTAATGTAAGAAAATATTGAGTATTGGAACTTGTTTGTATTTGATCGGATTGATGATTTTGTTAATGAAGGGTTATATAATTCATGATTTTCTTAATATTTGCCTTGACTATAAAATTGACAGTAAAACTCTTATAAGTACAAAATAAAATACTGTTAAAAACAAACTCCAGTTAAATTTGGTTACAAAATATCTCTATATAATATGGAGAAACTAGATTCATGTCCTTCAGAAAAATTAGTTTATCTTTTCCCATAGATAATTAATGTTGGGAGTTCAAAGCCTCCTGCATTTTGAACAAATAAATAGACCTGAGGGAAATAAATATATGTCAGAAAACATTGTAGAGACAATGCCTGGACATTGTTTGAAAAGTTCAAAGATGAGTACTTTATTATCAGGAAAAAATAGCAAATCCTGGAGATTTGATAAAATTTTATTTTATAATTTTTATTTATAATTGATGCATAATAATTGTACCTATTTATGGGGTACAATGTGAAGTTTCAGTGCATATATACACAGAATAATGATCAAATCAGGGTAGTTACCATGTCCATCACTTTAAACATTTATTATTTCTTTATGGTGTTAACATTCTAAACATTCTCTTGTAGCTATCTTGAAATAGATGCTACGTTGATCTTTGCTACATTTACCCTACTGTGTAATAGAACACCAGAACTTAATCTGTCAAATCATAACTTTGTACCCATTGACCAACCTGCCCTTGTCCCTCAATCCCTCTTCCTATCGCCAGCCCCTGGTACACTATTCCACACTATACTCCTAGGAAATCAATTTTTTTAGATTTCACCTGAGTGAGGTCTTGGCAGTGTTTGTCTTTCTGTATCTGGCTTGTTTTACTTAATGTAATGTCCTCCAGGTTCATTGATGTTGTCATGAATGACAGGATTTCTTTCTGCTTTATGTTTGAATAGTATTCCATTGTGTTTATATGCCACATTATCTTTATCCATCATTATTAGATGGACATTTAGGTTGATTCCATATGCTGGCTATTGTGAACGGTGCTGCAATAAACACGAGTGTGCAGATGACTGTTCAACAAACTGATTTCATTTGCTTTGAATATATTTTCATGGGATTGCTGGATCATGTGGTAATTCTATTTTTAATTTTTTGAGGAAGCTTCATACTGTTTCCACAATGACTCTAGTAATACATTAATATATTCCCACCAAGAGCATATAAGTCTTTTTTTCTTCTACATCTTCACCAGCATTTGTTATTTTTTTTTATGATAATAACCATTCTAACTATGGTGAGGTAATATCTCATTGTGATTTCAATTTGCATTTCTCTGAAGATTAGTGATGTGGAGCATTTTTTCATATACCTGTTGGCCATTTGCATTTCTTTTTTTGGGAAAAGTCTATTCAGGTTTTTTACCCATTTTTAATCATATTATTATTTTTTTTTTTGCTTGTTTTGCTATTGAATTGAATTTCTTATGTATTCCAGATATTAACCCCTTGTCACATACATAATTTACAAATACTTTCTCTTATTCTGTAGGTTGTATATTCGCTTTATTGATTGTTCCATTTGCTATTCAGAAGCTTTTTAGTTTGTCTATTTTTGCTTTTGTTGCCTATGCTTTTGAGGTCTTAGTCAAAAATTCTTTTCCCAAACTAAATGTATGAAGCATTTCCCCTATGTTTTCTTCTAACAGTTTCATAGTGTGAAGTCTTACATTTAAATCTTTAATCCATTTAGAGTTGATATCTTTATATGGTGAGAGATAGGAGTCTACTTTCATTCTTCTGCATGTGGATATCCAGTTTTCTCAGCACCATTTACTACATTAATAGAATAAAGGAAAGAAAAAAACATGATCATTTCAATTGATGCTGAAAAAGCATTTGATAAAATTCAACATCCCTTTATGATAAAAACCTCAACAAACTGGTTATAGAAGAAACATATCTTAACACAATAAAAGCTGTATATGACAAACCACAGCTAACATCATACTGAACAGGGAAAAGTTGAAAGTGTTTCCTCTGAGATCTAGAAGAAGACAAGAATGTCCACTTTCACCACTTTTAGTCAGTGTAGCACTAGCAGTTCTGACCAGAGCAGTTAGGCAAAAGAAAGAAGTAAAAAACATCCAGATTGGAAAGGAAGAAGTCTGATTGTGCTTGTTTGCAAACAACATAATAAAGATATAGAAAACCCTAAAGACTCTACCCAAAACTATTATAACTGACAAGTGAATTTAGTAAAGTTTCAGGATACAATATCAACATACAAAAATCAGTAGCATTTCTATACATCAATACCAAAATGTCTGAAAAAAGAAATCAAGAAAGAAATTCAATTTACAATAGCTACAAAAAAGTGTCTAGGAATCAACTTACCCAAGGAGGTGAAAGATCTCTGCAGTGAAAAGTATAAAACATTAATGAAAGAAAATAAAGAGGACAAACATACATGTAGCGATATCCCATGTTTATGGATTAGAAGAATATTGTTAAAATGTCCATATTATCCGAAATGATCTACAGATTCAATGCAATCCCTATCAAAATACCAATGACATTTTTCACAAATACAGAAAACAAAATCTTAAAATTCATATGGCAAGACAAAAGATCCCAGATAGCCAGAACAATCTTGAGCATAAAAAAAGCAAATTAACGGCGCCACTTACCTTACTTCAAAATATTCTGTAAAGCTATAGTAACCCCAAAAAAGCATGGCAATGGTATAAAGCAGACACACAGACCAATGGAACATAATAGAGAACCAAAAATACCCTACAGCCAAATGATTTTTGACAAATGCGCCTAAAACACATATTGGGGAAAGGAAAGGACAGTCTCCTCAAAATCCATTCTTAAAATTGTAATTTGGTTAGAGCCATTGACTTATGCAAACCAGAAGTGATTTCTTTTTTAAATACTGATGGCAGGAAAGAACAATATACTTGGTAATCACAGTTTAAAACCTGGTGAAGTGAGATATCTTTAAGAACTTCTCTTCTACCTCCTTATTTGACATTGTCATGCTGTTTAATTTGCATGTGTTGCAATAATATATGAATAGCTCTCTGTTCGGGATTATGAAATCTCCCAGTCTTGCCATAAAAGTGAATTATTTAACTTCTTTGAGCCTCAGTATTTTTAGTTGAAATTTGGAATTATAATGAGTTGAAATTTCCTGTAAAATGTAAATTAGGAGACACAGAGATATGTAAACTTATCTTAAAAAAGTAAATGGCTCTTAAGTCATGGAAAGTTTGGAATAAAGATATTAAATTATCTTTTTATAATACATAGAACACAATAAGAGTTGGGCAGCTTTAGAGAAATAGAAAACTAAAAGTAGGTAAGACTTATTTTCGTACATTCATCTCACTCTGTATAGAGGGGATGGAACCTATGGCCACTTGATTTTTTTGCTGTTGTTTTTTATTTCAAAGTATTGCAGGGGTACAAATGCTTTTGGTGATGGGGATCTCTTTTGTAATGCTTGAGTCAGGATTAGAAGTGTGCCCGTCACCCAGATAGTGGTCATTGAATCCTTTAGGTAGATTTTCATCCATCTCCTCTTCCTCCCTCCCCTGGTTCTACGTATCTTCAACAAGAGTTTATGAACTCTTATTATAATCACATTGATTCTTTTAGTTCTGTCTTGATGATTATCAAATGTAATATGGTTAAGCACAGGTTTAAAACCAAATTGGCTGGATTCAAATCCAAACTCTGCTACTCTGAGCTATATGACTTTGAGAAAGTAATCTAACATCTCCATATCAGGTATTCCTCCGCTATAAATGTGTTGTTATAAAGACAGGATAGACTAATATTTGTAAAGTGCTTATAACAGTGTCTAACACATTGTAGCAAGAACTCTATAATTGCTTGGAATAATAATAACAGTAATAATAATCTTGCTTTAAATTTAGAGCCACCTACAAAGACAGAAAACCTGGTTTGAGTAATATAACTTTTCCCCTAAGAGACAGATCACTCTTACAGGGAAACACAAGACTAGATTTCTGAACCTTCGAGTCTGAGGAAAAGACCCAGAACTGTGATACATTCTCCAAAGTAATCGATGTCAATATGAGAAGGCCCTTGGTGTAGAGCTAAGAAGCAGTTATGGAGATTCCTGACTTGCCTTCTGGAAGTGAAACCTCAATGATAGATGCACATTAGAGACTTGGAAAGCACAAATGAAAGAACCACACTTTGAAAGAACTGGGATGAAAGACCTAAAATTCAACTAGAGTTTTCAAATTCCAGAGCCTGAATTATGTCTGCCTGTCTTTTTAAACATTTTATTATGGTAAGTTTCAAACATATATAATGGTAGACAAAATAATATAAAGAACTCCCATGCATCCATCACCAGCTTCAACAGCTATCAGCTTATGGACAACCTGGTTTCATTTTTATTTTTTTTCCTCATTTCTTGCCTTTAGATATTTAAAGAAGAGAAAAAAACAGTTTGTGTAAATTTGCAAGTAGTGAAAAAATCCTAAACTGTGAATCAAATAAAAAGTAGAAATCCTTGTGTAAGTTTCTCCAAGATTTTACTCTTTTCAGACCAATGTGGTCAATTTTTATTGATGGATATTATAACGTGAATAATGAAAATATAAATATATAAATTTAAAGTTTAAAGCAAAAATATAGAGCTGGAAAACCATTACCTATAATATAGAACTCTTGGATTTATTGAATATCTCACAAAAGAAGTAAACAGAAAGTATAACCTCAGTTTGAGGTACGGTGGGATTAAATTGAATAGATGTACATTACATTTCCAACTCAGAGTATATATAATGTGATGTCAATGTTATACTAAATAATTCTCCAATTTCTTGGGCAAGATTGGCATGAAATTACCTCCTTACCTATTTATGGTTTACTTTCTGTAGTCTCCTGCTTTTAATACTTCTGATATAAATATAAATATATATAAATATAAATATAAACTCTTATATACCCCTTTCGTGTCCCTGTGCTTTTGTTAATAATCATTATTCTTCCTCAAATGCTCTTGTTACCCATGTTAATTAGATTTGCTTGTCAAGCAAAACTCAGCTAACGTGCTACCTTATCTTGTCCAGAGGTCCTAAAATCCCTATTTCTGTTGCACTTATTTGGTATTTTGCTTTTGGGATTCTCCTCTGAACTCTTGTGAGACTTGGTGATTGGTATAGTCAGACTTCTGAGTTGTTGACAATCTAGTGGGTACAACCTAATGGCTGTAAAATGGAATGCCGTTGTGGTCTTAGTTTGAAAACAAACTTTCTTTCTCTTGGCGTTTGTATTTTTCCCCTTTCGAATAATGTATATATTTTGTGTCATGGTTATCATTATGATAGCACATATTATACAGTAGTTTGACACATTTTCTTGTTTGTTTCCAACATTGGACTATGTACTTTTTGAAAGGCCAAACATACTCACTTTATCTCTTTATCATTAATATCTGGCCCAGAGCTATTTCTTTTCAAGGCATTTCACTAACTATCAAAAAATAATCACTAGCTGTCACATTGCAGCTGTATGTATTTAGATTGATTGAACATTGTCAAACTCTAAGTATTTAAAATATTTCAAGGATGATTTCCATATTTACATATAAGTCATTTTCGTCTAAAATCTCTACTCTTATTTTTTTATATCAGCATGTCGTTCTTTGCCAAAATATAAGTAGAGGCTGGCAAGTTCCACTATCATAGGCACAGTTTCAAACTACCAGCCTGTCAGACAAAGTACATTTGATTTACTCTTGGGGGTAGGGGTGGGCACGGAGGAGATGTTTGTGTTTTTTGTTTCTTTGTATTCTTGTTTTTATTTCAGTAAACCTGTCCATAGAAACCAGAATCACTGTGTTCTAAACTAGTGACATTACAGAGAACGCATTTCAGCTCTTGCCTGGCACCAATATGTTTCAGTAAACTAAAGTTCTCCCTAACATTAGGTAATAGAAATAAAATGGTTTTTTTTAAGCCTATTTTAGATAAATGAGAATATAATGAAACCAGTTAACATTCACACATTCCTCAACCCATGTTCTCCAAAGAGAATTCACACAATTTGGGTATCTTAACACATAATGGATTTGGCTGACTAGAGGTGTGATATAATGCAAATAACTGCCCCTCTCCTTAGACTGAGAGTTGGCTTTCATTGAGCTCCAAATTCTGATTGCATTATTTATTCATGTGGAGGAAGATGATGATAAGGTTTAAGTTGAGGCCCAAAGTCACTTAACCAAATAGGTGTGCAGAGTGCCCACTCCCTACTGAGGCTCACTCAGCTCTAGCCCTCCCTCCACCGTCTGGTCTGAGATGGGGAGGGGTTCGAGATTTCTGACCCTTGTCCTCTAAAAGTATGTCAGATATGAGGAGCATTTCCATCACTTATGTGTTAACCTTAAAAAATATTTAGAGGATGTAATTAAAATTTTTTAAACTATTTTATCTTGACTATACAGACAAGATTTGTTAAAATAAGAATAAAAACATATAAGCTAGATCAACTCAGCCAACACAAAGTTATCTGTGATTCATTGTATTATTTTTAACAAAAACATGTACAGACCGTGATCTCTGAAGATAAATCTGCCTTTCTATTTTTTATAAAGGAGAAAAAACACACCAACAGAAAAAATTTGTCAATATACAAGCTGACTCCTTGTTTCCATTTTAATCACAGTGAGTGTCAGAAATCTGAAATCAAAATTTGTAAAATGTACTCTGGTGAATACAGAGTTACTTTAAATAGGTTATAGCCTATATACCTAGAAAGGAAATTCAGCTCTGCATTTCTGTGTAATTGAGATTTATAAAATAAACGGTGACCATGATCACACATTTAGTGACAAGTAAAGAAAAGAATAGAAAATGGTTTGGATAAGTCATGGTTGATGTCATGATTGAGGGTCATAGAAAGCTTTAGAACAGTGATATCTTTCAAAGAAATGTTGGTCAGGGATAATTTTGCCCAAGAATCTGTATTTTAGAGTTAGTATTTATTTTAAGAGTATCCTTAGAGATGTGTTACTGAATGTATGTGCTAATCACTTAACAATTTATCGATATAACTATCAACATCTTTTTCCTCTTCATTGTAAATAGTGAAGATTTGTGCTTTGGCAGATGTGTTCCATAAAGGCAAAGCGCAAGTCTGTGTTGTCCTTCATTTTGTACCTTGTCTTCCTCACAGTTGGTATCTCAGAGAGGATAATCCAACACACATTGTATAGGTGGGTTATTGTAGGAATCTGAAATGATTAACTCCTTCTAAACCATATCTATTTATTTCTATACCTACATACTGCATTAACAAATATTTTTAACTTTTCTATATACAAACACACAGTGGGATGCATTGTTTTCATTTATTCTATTATTTTTTATTGAACATTTCTGTATGTATCAAGGTACTGGGAGACAAAAATGGACAAAAGCACAGAAAAAGTTTTCATTTCATGGGAAGTTCTCAATGATAGATATTGAAAGGGCAGCCTTGCAAAATTAACAGGAAGATATCTAACCCCACAATTTCCTAGAAGCAGTTAAGGATCAATCCTATGAATTCTCTTACAAACAGGCACCCTGCAGGAGTTCTGTTTTGCACAACCTTCTGAAAAGAGCTGAACAGAAGGAAAAAGATGTAAATCTTTCTCTTTCAAAATTGCCCTTGAAAATATGCTTTTGTACAGTCTGAAAAGTTCCTTAGTGAACAGCAGGGTGAGAGCTTCAGGCCTCAGCCACATCTGGAGCTCAGAGTCACTTCTCCTGCGATGAGCCCATCCCCAAGAAAAGGCGGGAGGTCAACTCTTGGACTTTGACATCCTGCCACAGTTTCCATTATTATCCTGTTGCTGAGAAAAAAGAACAGAGTGGATAGAGCAGTACTCTGATATCTCAGCTACAGCCATAAACCTTCTTCACCCCCTCGGTCAAAAGCCTGAATACCTGGTTCTCTCTCCCAACATTCTCTACCTCCCCCATTTCTGTGTTGGCCCTTTTCTGCCCAAGAAAAAGTAAATAAACTTCTTTCTATCCTGGTCTTTGTCTAGAGAAATCTTTCTCAAAATTTATATGCATTAGCTCTCATACCCTGACAGATATCAAATAAGTACACACATGGAAATATAATTACAGACTAAAAAATTGCTATTGAACTCCATATTATGCATGGAATATATAATATATAAACCTGATCTAGATAGATGAAAACAGCTGAAGAGAAAAAAATACAGAATATAAAGTTGCTCTAGAATATAAGATCTGTGAGAGTAAGTAAGTTTCATATTTGTTTTCTCTTGTCTCCAGCACCTGGTGCAGTATTACATATATGGGTGCTCAATAAATACTGATTACATAAATTATGAATGGGAAAATGAAGCTAGGCTTGAAATCTGAAAGGTCAGTAGGAAAAGGGGAATAGAATCTCATACAAAGCCTTGTGCAAAAGCTGGGTATAATAGTATGCGGCATTATGGAGCTTGATACTTTGAAGAATGGAAAGCAAATCAGTGTGACCGACATGTCGAGAGCAAAGAGCTTGCTGTGCAAATGCACTGCAAAGAGTCTGACTACTCAACGCCTTATTGTCCATGTAAAAGACTGCAGTCAATATTCTAAAATCAATGAGAAACCATCAAAGGGTCTAAGTATAACTAAAATTGCCTTTTGTAGAAAAATCACCCTGGTTGAAATGTGGTGAATGGATTTGTGGGAGTTAAGAATAGGTGATGGAGATGAATACAGAGATGATAGTACAATTTAGGAGATTGCTTCAATTGCACATGAAAAATATAACACCGGTTTATACTAAGTTAGCTCTGTTAGGCTGAATACTGGCTCCCTAAATTAGATGTCCATGTCCTAATCTCTAGAACCTACAAACATGTCATCTTACACAGCAAAAGAAATTTTGTAGATTTGATTAAATTAATAATCTTGAAATGGTGAAATTACCTTGAATTGTCTGTGTGGGTCCAATGTAATCATTGGGTTGTTATAAGAGGAAAATAGGCAGGTCAGGTTCAGAGAAATAAGGAGAGAGACAGAGAGAGAGAAATAGAGGTAGGAAAATACCCTGCTGATGACTTCGAAGATGGAAGATGAGGCCATGAAACAAGGAATGCAGGTGGCCACCAAATCTAGAACTAGCATAGGTGTATATGGTGAGGAGTATAAGTATTCAAGAAATATTTATGAAATGAATAAAGATAAGTTGGACACAGCCTGGATAGAGTAAATAAGAGAAGGGGGATTATCCAGAATGACTCCAGCCAGGCAACTCTGGCTGATGGTCGCTTCTACTGAGGTTGATAACAGCAGAAGAGGACCAGATTTATTGAGGGAATATTATGAATTTCTTTTTGGACATGAGAAAGAATTGCCTTTTAGATATTTAAAGGGAAATGTCAAATAGGCCCCTGAGATTATGCTTTGGAATCTCCAAGAATAGATTCAGGCTAGAGGCCCTATGGAAGACGAAAAATAATCACTGGTTTCAATAATAGTGAGGGCACTGAGCTCTAAGTGAGAGCGGTTTAGAATGAGACATGGGCAGAAGCCAGATTGGGGTAGAATGAGGAAGTGAAGATGGAAGGTACAAATGTCTTTTAAAAAGTAGTTTGGCTGTGAAGTAGAGAGAGAATTCTAGAAGAATATGAGGTCAAAGGAAGTTTGGAAGGATTTTTTTTAAAAAATTGTTTTAACGTCAGAAAGCATGCACACTTTGTTTTCTTTTTGGGAAATATGAAACATAAAGAAGAAAGAAAGCATAACTAACATTGCCAAATTTTCTGAAAGATGACTGAGCATAGGAACCAGATTACATGGAGACATCCATAGATAAGAGAATGACCAACTTATTTATCATAACAAAAGAGGAACAGTGAAGAAGAAGATTATTATGGATAGAAGATTTTGGTAGCAAGAGGTTAAGAGAATTTGTGGTTAATGGTGTGTGTGTGCGTGTGTGTGTGTGTGTATGTGTGTGTGTATCATTAATCGATATGTATATTGAGAGAGAAAGAGAGAAACAGAGAGAAAGGAAGAGAGAGACAGAAACACAGGAAAAGAAGACCTGATGTCACTCAACCGCTAAGAGTGAGGCTGGGTAGGCAAAAATATTGGGGAGAGAATGAAAACGAGCATAGACTTTGAGTTGTAAATTTTATACTGCTTATTTCTGTATTCTCTAGAATCTTACAAACTGTCTCATAAATAAAATACACAACAAATATTGGCTACTTCCCTATTTCTCTATAGACTTTCTTACCATAAGCATTGTTCACACACTATATTGTTTAATGTCACCATTGTTTGAATAAATAAACTCTCCTGTGGTATGTATTCTTTTTAATTTCTCACTGGAAATGACTCACAAAGTTCCACACATGACCATATTTCTTCTTTAATGTTATCGAACACAACCCCACATCTTTTACTAATTTACTAACGTGAGGACCACTGCACAGACACTTGGTTTCGTATGTACTACCCAAAAAGGAAAGATGAATAAAGGCAAGAAACTGAGAGGGGGAGTTAAATTTGATTAAGATTAAATTTGAAAGCACAGAAAGGGTAAAACTGTGCAATACTACCACAAATTAAAAGAAGGAATAACAATCATTTATGGGGACAAAGCATAAAGAAAAATGGTTAAGTAAAAAAATACTGATAAAGTTAGCTAATGCTATAATGATAACAAATGCATGACAGAAAGAATAGAATCTACTCCCCATCATTCTTGCAACTCATTTCAAACTTCAAGGGTAAAATAGGCAAAAATAGATGAAAATGAAGTAAAACTATTATACATGATTAGCTCCTTTATGGTAGATATTATTCTTGATATATTCAGTAAAAGAAAAAGAAAAAAGATGAAAAGTTTGATAAAAGTGACTGCAGAGGTTTCACATTCACAACATTTAGGGTATTCATTGCCTTCTTCAGTTAATTTTGACTGTATGTTTTAAAATTTAAGTGACATTTAACATTATTCAACATTTATATATGAATTTAATATAACTGTCATTCTTTGTATGTTTGCTAAATCTATATTTTTGTTGTTTGTTTTAACAAAAGTAGGAAAAGGCACAAAAATCAGTATGTGATATGCTTTAAAAGTATGCAGGCTAAGTCAACATGTTCCATATTCATAGGTCTAGCTACACTTGATTATATTGCATTCAGTCTCTTGGAAGAGAGCAAGGTAATTGATTATGTTATTGTTTAAATAAAATGCCAGTGAAAATAATAATTTAAAAACCAGTTTGAACCGCCTCTACGATGTAGTACATAAAAAGACAATCCATGAAGAAATCAATATAATTGAGTAAAAAGACAAATCTCGGTTGCCACCAACCATATAAATAACACCCATTGCAAGCTGCTTGCTGTCATTAACTCCAGTCCTATATACCTTGCTGTAGCCAAATGTGGAAGGGGGTGTGCATACAAAGGTTAAGCTTATGGGGATGCTGCTTTTCTCTATTCTTAAGGTAATAGGCTTGCATGTTTCTTTCTACCAGAATTGTACTCTTAAGGCAATGAGTTTTGAACTAAATATTGAAAGAGATAAGAAATACTATTCGATCCAGCAATAGCACTATTAAGCATCTACCCAAAAGAGCAAAAGATAATGCTGTAACAGAGACACCTGCACCCAAATGTTTATGGCAGCACAATTCACTATTGCAAAGATGTGGAAACAACCCAAGTGCCCGTCAATTCATGAGCGGATTATTAAAATTTGGTATATGTATACAATAGAATATTATTCAATCATAAGCAATGATACTAATCTAGCACTTCTTATATTTTCCTGGATTGAACTTAAGCCCATTATCCAAAGTGAGGTATCACAAGATCGGAAGAATGGGCTCCACTTGTACTCGCCATCAAATTGGTACTAACTGATGAACACTAGGATGCTCACATGGCAGTAATACTCTCCAGGGATTAGGGGATGAGGGGGGTAAACCCACAACTAAAGGACACCAGGAGCATTGTAGAGGGGAAGGGCATGCCTCTAACCCTCGCTTGGGTGAGGCAAAGACATAAAATGTAACCATAATGTTTGCACCCTCATGATACCCTGAAATAAAAAGAAGAAGAAGAAGAAGAAGAAGAAGAAGAGAGTCCAATATTCTAAGACAGAGTGGCATGAGAAATGGCATAGAAATGAGGAGAAACTGGCGGGGGGAAATCAGGGATGTTGAATAGAACAAGACAATGTGCTATATTGACACTCAATGAAAAATATTAGATTAGAAAGATATTTGCTTTGGGAGAAAGCAATGAAGATATAGAGTATGACTGCTTTAAGAAGCTTCTCAGTTGACATGATAGATTTAAGGATCTAAGTACCATTTTCCCATCTGTAAGCACAAAATTGTATTGACAATCATGAGCTAACACTTGTAAAATTCACCAGGCTTGTGTTAAAAGTCCCTAAAAATTTTGAATTTAAATTTAGTATGCTTAAATCTTTAGAATGTCAAGCAATGAATGATTGAGGTTTTGTCCCTTATTTAAGACATCAAGATCTAATGCGCTCTGATGAAATGGTATAGTGTCCAGTTATTATGATACTGATTTTATAGAATGAAGATAAACATAAACTACAACATGGTCACATGGTTGAGACTGGCTTGAGAACAACCACCACAA
>CAUYSK010109246.1:0-20591 GCA_963575035.1 Avahi laniger | reverse complement strand
TTCTCCAAGCCCAGGCTGCCCCCAACCACACCCCGGCTAAGTAAGGCCCCTCAACCCTTATCCCCCTTCGACACACACAACAGGTTTCCTTCACACACACACACACACACACACACACACACACCAGCAGAACAGTTACCGAATTTCTTTTCTAAACATCCACAGTAAACTTTCACCCAATTGGGTAGAACACTACTTGAAAATTAGACAAAACTTATGTTAATTTTTTACAAGATGACTTTTTTCCCTAGAGAAATCGGACTCTGGCATCTTGTCTTCCTTGTTCGCACAGAAATAATTTTCACAAACCCAAATGAATGCGTAGGGGACATAATGCCTTGAGATTCATTTTCTCTCTTCTTTATTGCCCTTCAAAATATGTACATTTTTACACCTCTGTTCTTCCTCTCTCTTCTTTTTCCTGTCCTCTATTTCTTCTTCCTTCCTTTCTTCCCACAAACCGTATGTTCTTTATTGAGAACCCGCTCATAGGTTCCGGGTAGCTCCCTCAGCTTGCAGGGCAAACCCACTCTGGCAGGCCTACACCGCGTTTCAATGCGGCGCCCAGATCCTTGTCCAGTACCTAAATTCGAACCCGTCCGGACTGATTTTCCGATGGGGAGAATAGCGGCGCCAATGCTTTTGACAAATATCTGCGGGGGGCCTAATGACGGTCGCAGCGGCAGTGGCTGCGATGGACCGTGGGTTGAACCCGCGCGCATTCACCAATCCGGTATCATCGCATCCAGCCCGGAAGCTCGTGATCAGTAACCTGGTGTTTTCATTTCCTACCGTAAGCCTGGGGCAGCCTTTCTGTATGATTGAGGGTTTCGCGGCGTTTTGCTGGACCTCTAACTGCTTCCTGAGACTCATGCCTGAAGCCGGGCGGGAGGCCAGGAGCTGGCTCTCAACCACGCGAGCCTGCCGGAGCCAGCCCTCCAGACGGGGCAAAAAAAGTCGTGGATGGCAGGCACCAATCCCCTCCCCCCTCCCAGGTCAGAGACATTATTTTGCAAAGATCATAATTTCCTCTTAAGACCTGTGCCCAGCTGGAAGTGAAGTCATCCTTCCGAGGCCCGATAAGCCCAGGGGCCATGAAACTCTTGTGCTGGGCCGTGGAGTCCCCAGTGCAGAGGCTGCGCGCTGACGGGAATTTTGCTGCCCAGGCAGAACCAAGCCGAGATTGAGGTTGGGATGTACATCCACGCACCCAAACCAGGAGAACCTTCAATTCAAGGGAACCGGCATGCTCTACCCAGGCTGCACAGCCAGCCTGCTGTTAATTTCGCCTGCAGTGTGAAACTAGAATCAGAGGAGGAGAGGAGGCAACAGCAAGTTATTTTTCTTCTTCTTCTTTTTTTAGTCAAATTATTTTATTGTTGTCCTCAAAGACAAAAATATTATATTTTATTGTTGTTCTTATTTTGCACGTGTACAAGTAGCGGGTAGATGCCAGGCTTCTGCACAAAAATATCTAAGAGACTCCCCCAGACGCTTTCTGGGTAATTTGTCAGCTTTGGGAAATGATGCTGCCTCTCAAACCTGGGTTCAGTGCTGCGCTGCAGGGCAAGGGCCCTCGCCTTCCAAGGCCCTCCACTGCGTCCCTCCTTTCTCAATTAGCGTCTGTACCGTGGCCAAATTCGGCACCAGGACTTCGTGGCCCACAGGCTCTCCATAGGGGAAGTAGCCTGGGAGAATGCTCCCATCCAGCTACAGGGATTGGGGGAGGGGTGGCGGCGGCTTCCAGAGACTTCAGAAAGAAGTAAGGAAGAGGCCCAAGCCTTGGAGATGGAGGAAGACTGGCTGAAGTACGGAACTGGGGTGCCTTCTTGGAAACCAGTCTGGGAAACTGGGAATCACCCAGTATTCCTGCGACCTGTTGCTGCGCAGTTCTTCAGAGTCCCCGGCTCCTGGCAGCGTGTGGGCGCCATCGGCCGTGAGCCCCTGCCAATATTGACGTCCTGGCCCTCCTAGGTCGGACGTGGGGACACACACCACGAGGAATTTAGATTCCCTAGGCCTCTGGAAGTTGCCCAGCTGTATAGAGCCTGAGGGTGCCCACCGCAAGCTCCCCTCAACCCCTCTCCCCGCCCTGGTCTCTGGGGACCTCTGGATGCTGCCCGGGTGGAGAAGGGCCGAGCTAATCCTCCGGTCGCATGTAAACCTCAGAGCGCTGGGGAAAGACAGACAATGAGTCGCCTGCCGACACCGGCAGTCATGGGGTCCGCAACTCCCACACATCTTCATAGCCTCTATTTGTACATTTTTATGGCCAGTGGAGCCCAGTTTGTGGATGCGCCTGCTAGACCAGCCCCCATGGGCACTTGAGACCCAGTCCAACACGCAGTACCTCTGTTCAACAGTGTCGCTGGCTCTCCAGCTTACGGGACCAGGGGAACGACGTCTGCAGCAAGTGCGTCCTTCGCGAATCTGCCGGCTGTCAGGAGCGAGAACACGCGGCGGGAGAGCGACAGGTCAACGCTGGCAGGGCTTGGAGACTGACTCATCCGCTCAAAAGCAAATGAGACTCAGCCCTAGACGTTTTTAAATTGCTCACAAGGTTCTGGGGTTCCTGTTAGTTGAGAGTTAATCCCACCTTTGCCCTCTTAAAATACACTTCGGGTACCTCCCTCCCCCAACCATTACTACTGATCCTACAAAGTCCTCCGTCGGCTCCGCTCAACCATTTGGAAAAACAAATCTTGATAAAAGTCTAGCTCTTGAAACGCTTTCCTTAAGAAGGAGCTTCGGAAATAAGGACACAGACTTTGGTGCCCCCCTTTTCAAAAAGAAATTGAGAAAATTTTCCCCTTGACAAATTGAATCATTTTATGTAAAACCAGGTTAAACAGGGCTTTATTCCAATTAGCTTCTCTGCTTTGTACGGCGAATGCACACGCCGCCCCCTCCCATGGGTCCAGACATTTTCCAGAGCCTCCAGAGACCTGTCTAGGCTGCTCTGAGGGTCAACCAAACCTTTTGACAACAGGCGGCCTGAAAGCTTGTTTTCCCCACTTGTGAGTGGGTTTTTAAAGGGCCAACTTACGGACTGTTGAGTAGCTGCATCCCACCTCCCCATCTTGCCTTCTGAGTTTGCCTTAATTAGGGGGTGGGGAAGTGGGATTGGAGGCCCGAGTCCAGGTTAAAACTGTCAAAGAAGGTGGGGAAAGGGGAGGTTGAGGGGGGCTGGAGAACTTCAGGCACAGAAAAAATTCAAAAATTGTAAAAGGAAAAGGGGGAACTTGAAGCCCAGAAGTCATTGTTTCCTTTATTTCAAAGGGAAAAACCTGCCCGATTCTCATCCTTTTGATTGATTAAGGCCTTGAATACCTCGCGGCCCCAGAGTGACAGTCCCTGAATAGGCTGGAGCGAATAAAGCGCAGTGCGGAGCGCGGGGCTGGCACTCAGGGGTGTAAAGGAGGCGACTTCGCTGGCACTTACCAAGTTATACATAAAAGGCTATGCACAATGGTACCTTCTCTAAGGACAGACAGTCTTTACAACACTCCTGGCGTCATATCCTGCTGGGGACACTTCAGCTCCTAGCCAAGACTTCGCTCCTTTTATTTTTCCAGCAGTTTAGTCTGAATGCCATAATAAATTCCTGAGAACAAACGCTGCAGCCAGGCAAAACTTTAACATATAGACGCATCTCTGTCGACGCATTGGGGATCTATATGTAGAGATTTAGAGCCCTGGCTTCCCCCAGGGGTTTTTAAATCAAGAAGAAGAGATGGTTTCTCTCCCCACCACGCTCCCTCTCTGCTCCCCACCCCACCCTTCAACTAGCGAGTTCTGGGACCTAGCGACCGCTTCCTATGCTTCACAGTACATGGGCTTGCAGACTGAGAAGACAAAAGAACATTATCAGCACACCCTGGCCTCCTCCTGAGAGGAGCCCCACAGGGGGGACCCTGTAACAAGCCTAGGCCAAGGGGCACTGACCAGAGGAAGGAAAGCCAAACATGTCTGGGGCTCCAAATGCCTTCTTATTGGAATTGTGCCCCCTCCAGTGGCAGTAAGCCAAGGGAAATGAGAAAGACACACACACACACACACACACACACACACACAGACCCACAGGCAGAAAAACTGAGACATATAGACAGAAAGACACATGGAGAGACAGAATGAGAGGAACAGGGTCAGAGACAGAGAAAGACACACACTGGAGAGACAGAGCCAGAGAAATAGAAAGACAAGGGGAGAGAGAGATCAGAGATACACGTAGAAAGTGGCAGACACAGACAGAGAGACAGAGACCCCCTCTCCGCCCTCAGGAACTGCCATCTCCCTGAGGCTGTCTCAGTTTCCACGGGTCCACCCTTCACTCCTGGGGTAGGGGCGCAGAAAGGATCCCTCTCCGGGCAGCAGAGGCCTCAGCATTATTAGGGATGGGAAGAGAAAGTGGCCGCTGTCGCCCAATCAGCGCGTGTCTTCGCCACCCGGGACGGTCTCCCCGTCGGCCAATCGCAGCTCAGGGCTCCTGACCAAGCTTTGGGTGAAAGAACATAATAAATGCTCCCGAGCTCGGATCCCCGCACTCGGTGTCACGACGGAGGAGACTCACGCAGGCCGCGCTCTCGCCTCACCCCGCTCCCCGGCTCGTCGTGGCTCTCTGAGCCCCCTTTCCAGCGCCCCAGCCGCGGGGCCATCCGCCCAGACTCTCACCAAACTTTTCCGCCCTGGGCTCGGGATTCTGGACTCTGGGGCCTCCCTTCCCGCCCCTTTCCCGGGTTCCATCTCCAGCCTCTCGACTAGGAGCCAGCAGCCCCCTCCCCGCGTCCCTCCCACTCTCTCCAGCCTTTTTGGGGAGGGGCTCTCTACGCTCCGGAGAGTTCCCAAGGCTCACCCCGGGCTGCGCTAGCCTTTCCGTTTCGCCTTCACCTGGATATAATTTCCGAGCGAAGCTGCCCCCAGGATGACCACGCTGGCCGGCGCTGTGCCCAGGATGATGCGGCCGGGCCCGGGGCAGAACTACCCGCGCAGCGGGTTCCCGCTGGAAGGTAAGGGAGGGCCTCGGCGCCGCCTGAATGCCGTGGTCTGGGACCGGCTGCCCTACTCTATCCCCAGGCTCCACAGGCTCCTTTGGTGCGTCCAGGAAGCCCATTCCCCAGGCACAAACCATCCCTCCTCCCGCCCCAAGAAGCAACAGTCGGAGTAGAGGCCCCACTTTATTTTTTCTCTGCAAACGGAGCCCAGTGCTCTCTGCAAATCCCCGCGGAGCTGTGCGGCCCGGCCTGCGCTGGGCCGGTCCACTTTCCCCTGTTGTTTTGAAAATGCCAGTAGTGGGCAATGGGGTGAACCGGCTTATGAGCACCAGAATCAATTTCTCTGCGTTTTGTTCAGCTACAGTCGTCTTGAAATTGTCCCGCTACACTTGTGAAGTGTTACTTCTGGAAGAATTTTCATGCCTTGCAAAGTGGCTTGCACTGCGAAGTTGTGGTGGCTGATGCAGTGCGCCATTGTGATTGGAATTTTCAGTATAAATTAATTAATTATAATTCCATTCATCTCAAATAGCGTCTCTGAAGTCTCTATAAACTTGCTTGAGAACTGCCTTTCAGTCAGTCTGAAGATCCTGGGAATCCCAGGGAGTCAGGAAGCGTTGCCAGTCTGAACCCTTCCAAAAGGTTTTGGAGGTTAGAGCTGGGATGCTGATCCCGCCGCTCCCTTCCACCGGGGTCTGCAGTAGAATGTAACACCCACAGCATGAATGCGGGTTAGGGCGCCCACGAGCAGACCCGGCGCTGTTGTCTCTGTCCTGAGGTGTAACAGGTGACATGAGCTGCTGTCTGCGCTTCCTCTGGGGACCCTCTTTGACTCTTGGCTGCTGCACTCCTAGCTAGAAACCCCAAGGGCTGTCAGCTCACCCAAGTCCCTTAGAAAGGAAGTGATCCCAATTGGACAGTGTTTGATGGGAGCAGAGTTCACCAAAGCCAGCACCTGGGCGAACCTCTCTCTTCCAGAAGGCTGTTGCTAGAGCAAGATAGACTTTGTACCAGCCTCAGGGTCTCCTTCCAAGTTGCTATCCCTCCTGGGCCCAAAAGGATGACAGTTTCTGTAGGGCAAGTTATTTTGCTCCAGTTGCTCTCTTCACACAAGATTATATGTCCCTGAATTGCTTAATAATTTTTAACAAATGTGTTTGAAAGACGATCTGTGGCTGGGAGTCCCACGTTGAGCAGTTTCAATGTTGGGGCTGTAACATGCACATTGGCCCGAAGTGCAAAATTAGGTGCTGCTGATCTCTCCTGCTGCTTTCTGTTCTCCCTAAGTGACTTTCCCCTTGCCTCTCTTTTTCACCTTCTTTCCGCAGTGTCCACCCCCCTCGGCCAGGGCCGCGTCAACCAGCTTGGCGGCGTTTTCATCAACGGCAGGCCGCTGCCCAACCACATCCGCCACAAGATCGTGGAGATGGCCCACCACGGCATCCGGCCCTGCGTCATCTCGCGCCAGCTGCGTGTGTCCCATGGCTGCGTCTCTAAGATCCTGTGCAGGTATCAGGAGACGGGCTCCATACGTCCTGGTGCCATAGGCGGCAGCAAGCCCAAGGTGAGCGTTCGGGCCTGGCCCTGTTGGCCTCCCTGCCTGTGGTTTCCGGGGTTGGGAAAGAGCCGGCAGGAGGCAAGGGCTGACACCTGACGCTTTCCAAAGAGTTATTTTTCAAGTCTGTCAAGGGATGCGTGCGTGAATGTGTGTCTCCACACTTCTTGATGAAAACTAAGGGAAAACTTCAGCCTTTTTGCAAAGGAAAAATAACATTTTTTAAAAATACCCCTGAATCTTGGAATCCTCAAATTATTTTAAGGGACAAATACCTAAAGCACGCAAGCTGTATGTGCCCACCTGTTGCGGAATTCTTCCCCAGTATCTTCCCAGCTTCCACCCCCGGCACTGTCCTTTCCCAAACCTAAGAAACCCTTTTAGATTTCATAATGGTTTATCTCCCAACCCACGCCCTCAATCTCCCCCAGTGCAAATTGTTTTCAAGGAGTCAAAAACTAGGGTGATTAGTTTCTTTTGTAATGAGCCAATGACTCCATTTAGAAAAGCAGTTTGGTGCTATCCTCACATTATTTTGGTTCCCTTTTTAAAAAAGAAAGAGACTCACACTGGCTATGACTGAGAGGAGGGGATTGTGCAAGGTCTGTCTTTTCTGCTGGATGTGGAGAAAAGCCAGTGTAATATTCTATTTCCCATGGGGCAAAAATTAAGAGGGTTATGATAAAAAAGACTTCCAAACACCTTCTACTTTCCCCCCACTTACCCAAACCCTTCCACAACTTTTCTAAGAATCTTTGTAAACTTTTTTTTTTAATTGGGGGTGGGAGAAGGAAGAGCCAGTCTCTCAAATTATCCATATTTGCTATCCATTCTAATTTTTAAAAACCTAGATACCTTTTGCGTTTCATTCTGCTCTTCACTTTACCTAAAATCTTGAGCTCCTTTGGAGAAGCACAAGTTGCAGATGTAACTTGATTTTTCAATTCCTCTTTCAAGCATGGCTTTTTTAGTTTCATATTCACGTCGATTTTGTGTTAGGAGTTGCCTTATTTCCAGGGATCAGAAAGTACACCCACCCACCACCAAGATGTTATAATTGTTCTCAATGTACCCCTGTTACCCCTGTTATCAGAGCTAAAGTGGGGAGGTGGAGGGTCCCCGGCTGCTCTGGGGTGGGATGATTTCTTGTCTGCCCCTCTCTAAAGTGAACTGCTTTAGAGACTTGTGGTCCTTTTGCTAACATGGAGTGTCTTCCCAGAGGGTGCAGGGAGGAGCATCCGGACAGGTCTGAGGCTGTGGGGCCGCTAGGTCCGGCCCAGAGTACCGGGTACCAATGCTGGCCCTCCTGTTCTCTTAAAGCAGGTGACAACGCCTGATGTGGAGAAGAAAATTGAGGAATACAAAAGAGAGAACCCGGGCATGTTCAGCTGGGAAATCCGAGACAAATTACTCAAGGACGCAGTCTGCGATCGAAACACCGTGCCCTCAGGTACTGGGCCCATTAACGTCTCCCCAGGCGCAGCGGCCAGTCGCTTTTACCCTGGCGGGTCCTCCGAGCCATAATCACCCCAATTATCCATCGGGGCTATTGGGAGGCGGTCTCTCCCAAGGCCCTGAAATATTTAAGAACCAGACGCTCTTGGCGTTTTATGGAGGGAGGGGTGAGCCGCTGTCCTGGGGGCGGAGGATTGAGAGACCGTCGCTAAGGTCTCCCCAAAGAGGATTTCTGTCGGAGAGGGAGGGCAGGAAACGTGAGGCGGAGGCCAAGCGTTTATTAATATTGATGTTCCCTTCTAAAGAGAAACAAATGTTTTGGTAACCCCAACCGAAGAGAGATGGGGCAGCCAGGCGAGACTTTGCCTCTTGCTCAGAGAAGGGGAGGCTTCGGCAACGGCTGAGGTTGTCCCCGAGGGTCCCAGGACCATCCGGCGCCCCCGGCAGCCTGGGGGAGGCGGAGGGAGAAGAGGGGCGAGCGCGGGGCCAGTGCGAGGGCACGCGGGAGAGTTTGTTTTTAATTAAAAGGAAACTCCCTTTTTCCCTCTTCGAGAACGATATATTTCAGAACATGGATTTGTTTACCAGACTGGAATCTGGAAAAAATAAATGGCAGAGAGTGCCTTTTCTTTTGATTTTTACAATAGGAAACGATTCTGCAGTTGAAATTTAAACCCTTTATAGCCTCAAAAAAATAGAAAAAAAGAAAAGAAAAAGAAAGAAAACAAACAAAAAAATCACTTGATTTTCAAGGGAACAAGTCTTCAGTGTTTCTTTCTCCTTTAACGGAAACCGCGCGGCCCCTGCCTTCAGGTGCAAGGAAGGAGGGTACAGGGTGGGCCGGCGGGGGAATTCTCTTAGATTGGAGACCTAGAGCACAGTCTATGGAGTCAAGAAGGGAACTGCTTCCTGCGGGGAAGAGCCAGAGATGGCATTTCTCTGCCCTAACTTGGAGGCGCGCGGGCTTCCCAGGCTCGATCTGCCTGTGCCTAGATGTTAGTAACAGGGCGAGGGGTCTGAGCGGGAGGGTGAGAGGGTGGTGGAAGGACCGGAGTGTCCTGAGATACAGGAGGAGACAGGACGGAGCATTGCTGTGCAGCGGTTCTGAGCCCTGGCTGGGGGTTGGGGGGCCGGTTCATGTACCGCCCCTGGAGTCTCAATCCTGTGCGCTCCCTTGCTCCCTTCCTCCTCCTGCCCCAGTGAGTTCCATCAGCCGCATTCTGAGGAGTAAATTTGGGAAAGGCGAAGAGGAGGAGGCAGACCTGGAGAGGAAGGAGGCAGAGGAAAGCGAGAAGAAGGCCAAACACAGCATCGATGGCATCCTGAGCGAGCGAGGTAAGAGGCGGCGCGTGGGGCCGCGTGCTCAGGCCGTTGTGGGCATTGGCTCCCTGACGTTGGGGTCCTGGCGGCGGCCAGCCCGGGCTCAGGTTGGAGTCCCTCCTGGCTCACAGTCTCTGCGCCTGCCCGGGCAAGGGCATTCACGGGAAAGACCAGAAATACACAATTAAAGCAAAAAATATTCTCTATTGTGTTTAATTTTTCTATGTTGTAAGTCTTTTGCTCGGTTTCCGGCTTCTTGGAGTGTAGAACTGCGAATTGCGCTGGTGGGAGGGGATACCTTCTTGTCTTTAGGCGTAGGGGACTGGGCATCTCTGAACTATTGAGGGGCTGGGGATAGAGGCTACTTAAGCGTTTAGAGGTTGAAGTAGCTTTTGTGTCCTCAGGGAAGGCCCTGGTCTCCAGACTTTTCCATACCAAGAGAGAGAGGAGAAACTCTTTTGGGTAGTGGACCCCAAAGTTGCCCCACCTTGGCTGCATTGTAAATGTGTGTGTATGTTGGCTGTTTTTGATTTGTTTTAAATTGGTTTTCAAATGTTTCTGGGGATCAAAAGGAGCCCCAAGCTCTGAGTTACAAATCTAAGTGAGAGTTCTGGGTTCTTGGGCTCCTAGCACTGGCATCCTCTGTCCCCTAGGGGTGTGGACCACCCACTCCTTGTTGGCAGTGCCTGCCGGCTCCAAGAAAAAATCTCCCTCCAGGAGAGCCAGAGTGTGGCTTGCTTCCCCTTCACTGGGGCTAGTCTTCTCCAACTTTAAAGGTACACATACAATAAGACGGAAAGAAAAGAAAGTCAATGCAGTTGGAGTTGAACCAGGAAGGGATCGTTTCACTGGGAAAGGGGGAATTGTGACTCAGTGGCTTTGGCCTTGAAGACGGTTGCTCCTCTTTGAATTTAACAATTGTTATGAGTGGCCATAACAACTGGACCTAGAATTTCCCTATCTGGGGCTTGGACTTTGTTGGGCAGAGTTGAGTTTTAGAGTTGCCCTAGAGGGGCAGGCAGCTCTCCAGGTGGGCTTATATTGGTCATTGACGGTGACCCAGGGTGCGATTTCCTTTACCTTCATTGCCTAAGTGTGCGGCAGCTGCCGGCTCTTCAGAGCAGCTGCTTTACGAACGAATGCAAAATCTCTACACAACCTTGAAGGAATACTTAGAGTTGGATGTTACAAATTCAAATGCCTGATTTCAAGGATAAACAGAAATGTAGATGTTCCGGTGTGCACATGAAATCAAGAAGACACCCCAAACCATAGCAGGTTGGGCAGGGAGACAGAAAATGCTGTTGCCTTCTTCCCATTTTGGCAGGGGACCCATGTGGACTCAGTCTAAACCCCTCTTTTTGGAGGGGTGGGTTTCTGCCCTGGTCCCTGAGAAGACACTTCAGCTTTTTTTTCCAGTCCTAGCTGCAACACAGAGGTGCCAGGAAGGGAGGAAGGCAAGGGTTCAGACAACCCTAAACCACATGTCCCTATAGGCAGTGGGGAGAAGAGCCCAGAGCGGGGTTGGAGAGGCTTGGGGGCCCACTGGCTTTGCTACTTGTTGCTGGAGGCACCGGCGCCCAGCGCAGCAAACCGGCTGCTCTCTCACAGTACAGGCGATCGAGGCCCAGGAGACAAAACGTCCCAAATGAGCTGGTCAAACATTTGTACAACTTTTCCAGCTTTTACAAAGAAGGCCTTCTCTACACAATCTACACTTGGAGATGAACTTGGGAGACAAAGCCTGGAGAGTCCATTGAAACTCACACTTTAGCTCAGCCCAGACAAAGCTCCAGCTCCTAGCAGCTTGATGTGAACAAAGGAAGGCAACCTTTTTATAATTCAAGGAGAAAAGAAGAGAAAACAGCACCACAAAAGGCCGAGAATAGACATTATGGGCTTGCAATGAGGGATGAATTATTCAATGAGCCCCAATAGCTGCTGCGCCAGGAAGTTTTATGGACTCTCCAGCGTGGAAAAAGTGGCCATTTCACCTACAAAATGTTTCTAGTCTTTTGGGCTAGCTGGGCCAGCTGCCATTCAAGGGCAATTGCTACCATTTTTAAAATCAGAGTACTCTCCCCAGTGGGGGCTGTGCTGTTGAAAACACACACACACACACACACACACACACACACACACACACACACACACACACCCCTTGGGGGCTGAAGCCTAATTTAATTTAGGGTTGTCAAGGAAAACGCAGCATCAGTCCCTCCAGCGCCTCCAGCTCCCTTCCGAATGAGCCCTGGAGGGCAAGAGGGGCCCAGAGCAAGGATAGATAGAGGTGTAGTTTGAAATCTAGAAACCTCAAAAATTCCCCTCTGTTGTTTGGGCATCAAAAGTTCCGGGCTGCCCCGCTTGCAAAATAAAATGAATGTTGTTAAAGGGCAGCTAGTGCTGTGCCCTGGCCCAGGGGGAGGGGAAAGCTGACAAAGGAGGGACTTTGGGTCCCTTGACCAGTGTGGTGTGCTCGTGCTGGAGGTTCCAGCTTAGTGAGCCTGGTGGGTCCTGCTGAGATGGACTTTTTAGGGAACATCTCTGGCTTGGGGTCTGCTTGTCAGACACTAGGACACAGGGAAAGAGACACCCTGAAAGAGGTCAGAAACACTCTCGTTTTTCTCTCCAAGGTATGGCCTTTTCTCCTAGATGGCCCCCTTTACCATCCCAACTTTCCCTTTTCCCTCGCCCAATCCAAGAGCAGAGAAGCCTGCGGCCCTGGTGCGCTCAGGCTAGTGCGCCCTGACGGGCGCGCACAAGGCGCTGTGCGCCCCTGCTGAGTCTAACCTTCCAGCCCCCTAGCCCGTGTGAAAGGAGAACGTTGGGCGGCCCACGAACACCCAAGCCCTTGGTTCCCCCGCCCCCGGCTTGCCCTTGGCCCGCACTGAGATGGAAGCAGGCGCAGCCAGGGAGCCAAGCCCCGGCCGAGGGATCGGGGGCTGTGGGCACGGCCCGGGCTGCGGCTGCTCAATGGGCGCCTCTGTTCCTCCCTCGGCTTGGTCGAGCGGGCCCGCGGGCGCCGCCACAATGGGCTGGGCCCCCACTCCTGCGCCCTGCGCCAAAGCGCCGCGCCGCGCCGCCCCCTCCCCTATGCTCTGGCCGGCTCGAAGCTTAGCTCGCCGGGCTGCAGCCGACTCAATTGCCTCCTTTATGTCCTTCTCACTTTCATCTAGACACAGACCGCCTCCCCCTTCTTCTCTTTTTTTTTCCTCCCTTGCCTGAGGCTCACATTAGTGAAATTTCTGCAACCTCCCCCCATTTTCCCCCTGATTTTAAAGAAAGCCCTTAACACAAAAGCGGTGACTAATCAATAGAAACTTCATCATCTCCTCCTCCTCCTCTTCTTCCTCCCGCCTCCTCTTCTTTCTCTTCCTCCTCCTCCTCCTCCTTCTCCTCCGCCTCCTCCTCCTCCGCCTCCTCCGAGAGGGTGACGCTTTTCCTGTTTGTGAGTTTTGGGAAACATTTTTGCTTTGTGCCGTAATGGAATTAGAGGACAGATGAGGACTGTAAATGGACACGCGACTGCAAGGCTCTCGCTTAAATATTTAGATGCAACGTTACAATTACTGACTTGTTGTAGCGGCTTTGAAGTGGCAGCTCGGGAGTGCAGGGGGAGAGAGGCCAGATTGCCAAATTGATGTTTTGATTGGGACTGGAGATACACTCTCATGAGGCTTTCCTCCCTTTTAAAATCACAAGTGAGCGTGGGAGGTTTGCAACAATTTAAAAGACTTCAAGCCTAGGTCGTTGGGACTTGTATTCCTTTCCTATCTCTGCCCTCCTATTTGACGTTTACGAAGAAGAGTGCCTTCCCCCCTTTTTTTATTTGAGAAAGTAAAAGTGACAACATGTTTTGCTCGAGTTTCCGTTTTGTTTGTAAGCTTATAACCTTTTTGTAAAATTGACGAGGAGGATTTCGGCTTTTCACGGGGGCCTGAGATACAGCAGCTAAAAAACGCAAAAAAGTTTTAAAGGTCTTTGGAGTATTTCATTTCCAGTGGAATCATGAAAACGGCACTTTTATCATTAAGGCAGCGTTGAAATCCAGGGAAACGCAAGGCCGTTTCTTTCCCGGGTAGTTAGCAACCAACGAAATTTTAGGGCAATGTTGGGGGAAGGGGGAGGCGGCGGAAAACTTTCCCATAGATTAAAATCATGAGGTATAGAATCATAGGTTTGTGACATCGGAACCTTTATTAAAGTGGACAGCCCAGCCCGCTCTCCAAGTCTATTTGTCAGGATCATGAATTTGACCTCAACGTCGTTTTCTAATCCTTGGAATAAATTTCATGTTTTCTGAAGTCCTTGCAAAATTCAACACTGTAAATATCACCCATATTTTTAAGAAGCGCTACAAATATCAGAACGCGAGTTAAATTAGAACACTATGCTGTTCTTTTCCTTAACGTGGAAGTAACGATTTTCCTGCTGGAACCATTTGAAAGGAAACACCGGAGTTGGGCTCATAGCTTTTTCGTTTTCGCGTGTTTGGTTTGGTTGACTGCTGGACGCTTACTTTCTAGCCTTATTGAAAACATGCAGATTTCCCAATTAATGCTTGAAATTGTATGTTTATTTTGGGGTTTGATTTGATTGTTGATAGCACCGGAACGGGGATGTAGGGACTTCAAGTGCGTAATAATCACTGAAGGGTCATTTAAAAGTCCCCAGGGCTGAGCATAAAACCCGCCCGGCGGTGAGGCGGCACCAGCAAGTGCGCGGCGGTTCAGGCCAGTGAAATATACAGAAATCAATCACGTGAATAGGGAGCTTTGCTACTAAATCCGGATGGTTTCAACATCCATGAATACATATATTTTGAGGACATATACACACACAAAAAAATCCTTCCTGACCATGAAATTAAATGTTTTAAGTTGCACATAAGCAAATGGCCAATGAAAATTAAAAGCTGCAAGAGCAGCAACAAACAAATGGGGAGAGGTAGAGTTTGGCTTGGGCTGGAACAGAGAAGGTTTAAGTTTGATGGGGTTCTATGACAGGTAACTTGTTTATGCGGGTAAATAAAGATTAAAGAACCATTAAGAATGTACATATATAACTAACAAGACACTAAAAGGCAATTAAGAAGTCAGTTTAATGTCTTATCTCTCTGGCTGCTCTGGGGTTGTTTTACAACTAGGAATTAAAATCTGAAAAGGAAGTTTTCAGCAGCTCTGGCCAAATATTGATTAAGTAGCTGTTTGTTGATACCATTGTTACACATTAAAAGGCCGGGAGCACGGCCCCTCAGTGGTCATCTTCTATTGTGAGGGATTCTTAACCACAAAGATCAAAGCGGGATCATTTCAATTTATCTGTCTTGGAAAATCCTTCTTTTCCTCTGAAACCTCTGAGGAGGAATTGACTAAATTCTCTTTAAGAAATAGGAACTGAAACCAGTTACATGTTGCAGGTTTGTAGAGAGGACTCAAGGGTGTTTTTAATTATCCCGTGGTGATTTCTTGCTTAGAACTGAGGCTAAGATGGTAAATTTATCATCAAATCAATTCTCGTTTTGGGGGGAGTATTGGGAAGCTTGGAAGCTACTATATCTGCCCGTTACTAAATTTCTAAATATGGAAGTTTCACTGAAGCTGCCTTCCAAGCTGGAATTATATAAAGAAAAGATGTTATATTTTTATGTAAACCTAGGTGAGGAATAATTAAATACACAGGAAACTGGGAGTTATACTGACTACATCTCTCTACATGTGTTTCCATAATTTTTGTGTTTGTAGATATTCTCATGTATATTTTCAAAGCCCCTGTAATATAGGAGTAGATGTGTGTTTGTGTGTATTGTACGTACATCATTAGTATTTATAAGAATTGTGCTGGCACTAAACTATACCCAGTTGCATAAAATAAAAGCTTGCTTTTGTCCTATGGATTGCACTTTTCATCAGAATTTGAGGTAACAGCACAGCCTTCCAGTTCATATTCAGATGTTGAATGCAAGAAGAAATATTACCCTGAATCATTTTATGACCTTTCTGACTGTTGATATTTAAATGAAGTATTAGACTTTGTTTGTTTAAGAAGTCAATATATTTGCATAGGTTTTTCTTTTATTATGAAAGCAAAAAATCCTGCAAGGTCTTTTTTTGGAAATACCATCTCTGTGCTTAATTTGCAAATTCCAACAAATCACTCTAACTGAGGTTTTAAAATTTATGCCAGATTCAGACTTTGAATATTTCACTGTGCATCATAGATCTGCCTGCGTGTGTGGTTTTTGAATCCTCTTCTCTGTGCTCATTTCAGTACTAAATAGTTGTTCACAGAGTTTTATTTTTATTTTATTTTTTAATCTTTTGTGTTCACTCTTGAACAAAATAAATCTTAACATTACAGAGCAGACCATTAGTGGATATTTTCTACTATTTTCTATTATAAGCCCCAATTAGTTAATAATTCATCTGTGCTCAAATGCTCTCTGATATAAAATGTTTAGTACCAATCGCTGCAGTGTAGAACAACTTTCTGAAATAGATTAAATTGGAAGTTAGAGTGGGTTCAGATCTGTTACGGTTCCCTTGTCTTGAGTATAGATGCAGCATTAGAGAGTTCTTTGTTGCATATTTCACATGCAAATGTATATTTCATATACATGTGGAGTTAAAGCGACTTTTCCCCTTTGGGCATTAGGCTATGTGTTCATACACTGACAGAGGGACAGCAGATTCCAGCTCCAAGTTGGCCTGTTCTTAGAACCAAGGCAAAATTTCTGACCCAAGAATTGGCTGCCTTTAGTTGAGGAACTGTCATCTTGAAGGGTGCAGAGAAAGTGAAAGGAAACTTCAGACGTTGCCATTCTCTGGAAGATGAATGCCAAAGCAGGAACAGAGCTGCCCGATGTCCATTCCTGCTCTGCTGGGAAAGATACTTTTGCCCCATTGACTCCTGTCTTAGCTTTTAGCTCTACCCTGCAGAGTTGGACCAAACACTGAGCTCCAATAGCATTATGAGTTTTTTGCTGGAATCAGAACATCTCTAAGAAAGCTTTCTTCAAATTATCTGTGCTGGAATTATGCTTCAAAATTAACAAAATGTGTCTAATTTTCAATTTTCAGTTGGGGTATGCACAGTTATCAAAATGCCCATTAATATTATAAAGCATCTATTCAAGAGAGATGAGTTAGAAAGCTCATCACTGTCAAAGAGAGATATAAAAATCATGGAATGTAATTGTTGAGGACAGTTGAGGAATAATAGGTTTTATGAATCCATGCCTTCAATATCTGTTTTCCTTCCTTCCATACTGATAAAGACTAAGAAAAAACTAACAGATAATTTCTGCTATGGAAGCAGCCACTTCTCTTTAAAAAAGAAATTGTATTTTAAAAAGGGCAACAATGTACAACTTAGAATTTGATTTGATGCACGTCTCTCTTAGAAAGGAAAATCTTGAGAAAGGATTTTGTCTTGCACATTGCTTATAGCAAAGTTTGTAGCACTTTGCATTTTTGCTGCAGGATTTTAAGTAAAACAAAACAAAGCAAAACACCTCCATTTTGGAGTAAAACAGCTTGATCAAAGTTATCTGAATTTTTGTGTACTTCTCTTACTACATTGATTAAGAAATGATTTTCCCTAGTAAAACAGATTAGAACTCATGACAAGCAGTATTAAACTAGCTATAGGTTTGTCTCCTCAAATCCATTCAGTAATTTCTTAACTAACCTTTCTTATGTACTTTTATTTGGTCATATTAACTGCATCTGTAATGGTATACTAATATTAATTCTCAGTTCTAGAAGCCAATTCCCCACTCATCCTGGACCTAATCCAATGGATTCCATTGAAAAATAGCTGATCAAAATGCTTTGTGACAAGGATGGGAGACCCTTCTTGGCTGACCAACACAGGCAGCCATGAGGGAGAGAAAATACCACTGATTTTCAGCATTTAAAAATTTACAGAAACATATGAGATTCAAATAATATAGTTTTATGGAGACTTAAATGCAGATTTTCAAAATTTTTATAATTGTTTAGTAAGCTTATTTCTGGAAATAAATATAGAGTTAAATGCATTTGGTCTTGTATCATTAGATGGAAACGATAAGAAAGTTAGTGTAGAATAGTTAAGAAAGGAACGTTAATTGCTGTGTAATTTGTATTGCAACATGGAATTGGTTTAGTGTATTGTGTACTTTCATAGTAAATGCTGATATGGTCACATAACACGTTTGCATTTTTAAGAGAAAGCCTACGTTTGCATTTTGTGATATTTACAGGTAGACAGATGTGATAAATGTACATGTACATTTCACATATACACAGAGTTAAAGTGATTTTTAACCGTATCCTTCTTATTCACTTTTTTTCTAGTAAACCCTAGTATAGGCATAACTTACCCAGTTCACAGGCACCTGGGCATTGCACGTGAGTACTAATATTGTTCTAGTTTTCTTCATAGGATCAATTTTTTTTAATCATTTTATTTCAAAATAATTATAGATCCAGAGAATTTGTTTTCAACCATATATTTTTAAATTCTCCCAATATTCAAATATACTATCATGATAAGAAAATTTTGGCCAAAGGATATGTGTATATTTCTATGTCTCAATTACCATAGTTGAGCTTAACCTGAACTAAAGAAAATTAATTGGTCCAATTCATTTTATTATAAGAAATGCAATAGATTTCTTCTTTGTGAATTCCACTTGGCCAGTTTCCCAATTGAAATTCACTAAAGCAACTGAGTGTTTCTTGTCTGGTCTGATTTAAACACACTCCAAAGTACTTTTTTAGATCTCTTCTTGCCTTACAAAAGCATGGTACCCAAGGTGGCCTGTTATTGCATCACCAATTTTGCTCTGAAATTGAGACCAAGCACATTTTAGGTGTGACCTCTTGAACTTCAGTTTCGACATCTGTAAGATGGGGCACATCATACCAACTTTCCAGGGTTCTGTGAGAATAAAATGAGAAGATGCACGTTATGTGCAAATTATGCCTACCACCGCAAAACTCAAAGTCTTGAGGGGGAAGAAACTCTGAACACACAGAAAGTGACCAGCCTGCAAACTAGCAGATGGGCTCTGCCCAAGGGCAGATAAAAGCTTAATTCAGGGCTTAGGAGCAACAATGAAGACCAAACACACACCCCACACTACTAAGTACACTTTCACCAAGTGAAAAAAAGTGAATTTATGAGCAACTTTTTAATGTAAAAAACTTCATTGATTTCATAGCTATGAAAAATAATAAAATTTTAAAACCATTAAGACGTCAGAAGTTACTTATTAATTATTTTCCCTCCCAGCTTAAAAGATTACTTTTCTCTCTTAGATTAACTTGGCTTTTTCAAAACTCCTCCAAATGAAATTTTTCTTTGTTTTTGGCACAAATTTCTTCCCCCCACTGGATCAGGGATTGATAAATATGTCGCTTTTTGAAAATGGGTCTCATACATATATTCTTACTCCCGAAGTGCTGTTACAATCTTATTTTATGGAATTGTTTTCACACAATTCCTTACTATTTCTCCTCTTTGGCCCATTTCATTGTTCTTAAATGTCTTTGTGACTTCGCACATGAGATTGTGTGCATTCTTTTTCCTCTGTGCGTGATTCTTCTTAATTCCCTCGCCTTTAAAAGTGGAGCTCAGAAATTTTCAGGAAACTTTCCAAAGTAACATTCTTTAAGCTGGAGGATAAATTTCAATGACTTTTGTATTGATTTCCCTCCATTCAGTCCCCAAAGGTTGGGAGCTCCTGTGTTATCGGGGTGCAATGTGAGAGTAAAAAGAAAGTAGCCTGGCTCCTAACGCTCTTAGGGGCTGGAGACCTGCTGCTCGGGTGTTTCTCCTGCTGGAGCAGCTTGACAGCGCAGCCACTAGCTGCAAGGAAGGTTGTTTTCTTATCCCCGCATGCACTGGTCTGACCTGTCTCTGAAATAGGTCAGGCGGGGGCACAGCCAGTTTATGCAGCTGTTGCGGCTTAGGCTTCGCAGCAGGCAGCCGGGGCTCCTTGGCCAGCCCGGCCCCCAGTGAACTGATAAAAATTCGCCGGCGGGCCATGAGGCCTTCCTTCTGGACAGTCCTGGCCCCCTGAAACTTTTAGATGCGAGGAGACTCCTGGATTATGTGTGCCACCTCTCAGCCGCCAAAAGGAAATGTTCTTTTATTCTGAGGATTGTGCTCTTGTCGACCCAAACACTCAAATGAAATAGATGCTTTGTTAGATTTATTTTTAAATCGTATTTATTTTTGACTGGGTTAAATATTGACTTTGTACAAAATGCAAAAGATATAAATGTAGGTACAGTGACTAGTTTTCCTCCTACCTCTGTCTGTTGGCTACCAGTGTCTTGTCTAACTTTCTGGAGACTCTGGAACGTCTCTCATTTTTTCCAGAGAAATATAATTGCATAACCAAACAATTACATTTCTCTCTCTCAAATTAAAAAATTCTCTTCCCACTTTTTGCAGAAATGGTAGCCTATGGTATAAACTATTCTACATCATGCTTTTCTCTTCACTTTAGAATATATTGCAGCAATTATCCTACATCGGAGCCTGATGTTCTTTCTCAGCCTTGTTTGTGTAGCTGCATAGTATTCCATTGTATTGGTAAAGGATGATTTATTTCACAACATGTAGACAGTTTTCAACCGAACAGCACCATTTGGCACATGTGTGAGTTTATTTGTAAAATAATTCCTCCAAGCTAGGGACAAAGGGAATGACATTTGTAATTCTGGTAACTTTGGTGGAATTTGAGTTTCGCATTGAGAACAAATGGTAAAGGAGTTCTTAGAAAGCATGGGGCCAGAGTGTGTTTGCCTTTGGTCACTTGCACAAGAAAAATGAGACACTTTCCACTGCAATTGTACATAAGTAGGAGCATAGGTTTTGAAATTACTGTTTAGAGTTGTTCGGGTAACAATGACTACCCTCTGGAAATTCCTCCAAAATTCTATTGTTTATTCAAATGGAAAATTCTCTAAGTCCAAGGAAAATTTTTTTCTTCGACTTATTGTTTCCCTTTTTATTCTTTTCTTTCCCTTGTTTACTGTTTATTTAATTTCACCATCAAAAATAATCTCTTTATGGCCGGGCGTGATGGCTCATGTCTGTAATCCTAGCACTCCGGGAGGCCGAAGCTGGCGGATTGTTTGAGCTCAGGAGTTCGAGACCAGCCTGAGCAAGAGCGAGACCCCATCTCTACTAAAAATAGAAAGAAATGATCTGGATAACTAAAAATATATAGAAAAAATTAGCTGGGCATGGTGGCACATGCCTGTGGTCCCAGC
>CAUYSK010109245.1:0-12759 GCA_963575035.1 Avahi laniger | reverse complement strand
TTTCTTTAGAGCCACCGGAGAGCCACGGTACTGGGTTTCCACTTGCTAAGACGGCACCTGATCTGCAGTTTTCTATCTCTTATTTGTCCCCCTTCAGCTCTGACGGTCTATAGGTGTGCGACTTCCGGTTACAGTGATTTTCAGACTTGAACCAGTATCAGAATTCCAGAATTCTTTGAGAGCTTGTGAAAAGGTAGACTCTTTTTTTTTTTTTTTTTTTTTAGACAGAGTCTCGCTCTCTTGTCCAGGCTGGAGTGCCGTGGCGTCAGCCTAGTTCACAGCAACCTCAAACTCCTGGGCTCAAGCGATCTTCCTGCCTCAGCCTCCCAAGTAGCTGGGAATACAGGCGTGCGCCATCATGCTCAGCTAATTTTTTCTATATATTTTTAGTTGTCCAGCTAATTTCTTTCTATTTTTAGTAGAGACGGGGGTCTCGCTCTTGCTCAGGCTGGTCTCGAACTCCTGAGCTCAAGCAATTCGCCCGCCTTGGCCTCCCAGAGTGCTAGGATTACAGGCGTGAGCCACCGCGCCCGGCCAAAATGCAGATTCTTGAACCTGCTGAATCAGTAGCTCATTGGCTGGAGGATGTAGGCGTTTGCATCTCCCCAACCAACTGTCTAGTTTATTCCTACCCCTCAGTCCTCCCTCATCCTCTGACAGCCCCAGGCCCTTTCTCACCTCAGAGGCTTTGACGCTGCTGTCTTGAATGTTCTTCCCCTGGGTCCTTAAAAGGATGGCTCTTTCTCATGCTTCAGGTCTCAGCTCAGTGTCACCTCCT
This sequence comes from Avahi laniger, assembly GCA_963575035.1. Lineage (NCBI taxonomy): Eukaryota > Metazoa > Chordata > Mammalia > Primates > Indriidae > Avahi > Avahi laniger. The sequence goes on along the minus strand of CAUYSK010109245.1, from coordinate 11,981 downwards.
CAGAGAAGCCTTCTCTGACTTCTCGATTGAAATGTCCTCTCTCATTTATTTTGCCTACCACCCTAACTTTATGGATCTCATTTCCGAATTTACTTATTGTTTATTGGAAGTTCCTCTGGTCCAGGACCTTGTCTCTCTTGAACATGACTCGAGCCACGGTGTTCAGCAAATATTGGTAGAATGAATAAAGTGTAAAAAAGGAGTTCTGAAGACCAGGGGTTCTTGAGCTTTACCATGTGACAGAATCACCTGGAAGGCTTTTGAAAACCAGCTTGTTCAACCTTCATTCCCAGAGTTTCTGATTCTCATTATCTGGGGTGGGGCATTTCTGAGAAGTCCCCAGGTGTTGCTGGTCCCGAGGGTGGACTTCGAGAGCCACCGGGCAGGATTAAGCCCCAGCTGTGCCCGTGGAAGTGTGTATGGCAGATCAGGGAGAGGAGCCTGAGAGGAGGGAGCTCGGGTTGAGAGAGGAGAAGTCAAAGGTACTTGGAAAAGATCAGGACAGTACAAAGACCTCTTTAATCTCAGAGATCCCGGGCTTCTGAGACAAAAGACTCCTTTTCTGATGAGGAGGAAAATAGATCCTTGTGGTGGAAAATAGATCCTTCCTTCTTTAGCCGTCAGAATCAGAAGAGCTTAAAGAATGGTTCTTAGGTCCTCAGACTGAACACCCAACACATTCTTGAGTTGCGGCGGTGATCTGTGTTTCTATACAATGTGGCTTCCACAATTCCAAAAGATCTAAATCAGACTAAGTCAGAAAGTGGGAAAAGGAGAGATTTTTATCTTCATCTGAAGACAGCTTTCCCCAAAGAGTATTCTGAAGAATCTCGGCTCCGTAAGTAGCACCATGATGAAAGCATTCCGTGGTCGCATGGAGTTCAGAGGTGCGGAAAGCCATACCCCCTTCTTGGGGACCTGAGTTGCATACCTGAGAAGTTTTGTAGTCCAGTAAGTGGTTTAGGATTGTTAAAGCGCAGTCTTGGGAAAATGGGACCAGGGAGCATTTTTGCTCATACCCGATATTCTGAGGCACATATTTAGAGAAGGACTGCCTCTGGTATCTTCTCTTCAAAGAGAGGAATTTTGTTTTGTTGCGGATGGAAACCTCATGTAGGCATGCCAGAATCCCCAGATAGGCAGTAAAGGAAGTGTCCGCAATGACCTTCCAGTTCTCTTTCCTTCCAGATGTGAAGCTGCCCTGAGGTGTGTGGCATTGTTGCTGTCTGGGTGGGGACCTGGGGCTGCTCTTTAATGGGGCAGTTAGGGTGGGTGGAGGAGGAGGAGGAGGAAGCTCTGGGGGTCCGTGATAGGCAATCAGGAAAGAGACAGCCCAGGGAGCACAGACTGGAATTTTCCTCTGGAAATCCTTTCGAACTGAAGCACATTTGAATGTTGCACTCATGGTCATCGAGATCCCAGGGCTAAGCGATTTCTGTCTTCATTTTCCAGTAATGATTAACATTTCGGTAGTGACCCCGGGCAGTTTGCGGGTAGTCTGTCTGGCTGTGGCGATGGAAACGAGAAGGAAGCTCCTCCCCAAGCCCCTCAGCAAAATCTGCTTTTCACTTAGGACTGTCGATGGAAGAGGGGGGACGCAAAAATGTTCCTGTGTCGGCAAGGACTGTTCTGCCTTTTCTTAATTAAAAGCTTCTCGGCATCTTATTATATTCTTTTAGCAAAACATCCATTTTGGGCAAATGGACAATATTTTCATTATTCATCCTAGTGATGCTCCAGATGTGGTGTTTTTAGATCAGGAAGCAGAGGCTGGGAGGCCAAGAACTTTTTCTGGGGCAGGAGCAGGGAAGAATGCGCTGTCCTGTCTCCTAGCCCACTGGAGACCTCTGATGCCTCCAGGCAAGTTGTTGGGGTCCCACATTTCACACGGAATAAGCAAGTTGGGTCTGATAGCCAGGTGAGGTCAGAGTCATGGCTGAGGATGGGAAGGCTCTTCTGCAGCCCCTGCCCCCAGCAACCAACCAGCTCGAAAGGCATGGCTTTGTTTGTGTTTTTAATTTTGTTTATTTCGGAAGGCTTTCCTCTTTCCCTCCTTCCCTCCCTCCCTTCTTCTTCCCTCCTTTTCTCCCTAGGAGAACCGAAAGGATAACAAAACATTATCACATTTGAGAGAGGTCAGGGTAGAAAGCCATCAGAGTCTGCACCCAGCAGAAAAGGAGAGAGCTTCCCTTTCCACGACACAGTGCATGCCATAAAATGTCAACACGAAGAGGGACCTCAGGGATTATCCTGGCCCATCCCTCCTAAGAAGGTGGAGGCCAGAGGTTAAGCTCTTACACAGGACTCTTAATCATCACTCCTGGCTGGAAGGGAGGGCATTCATTACCTGTTACGTAATTTCCAGAGTTCGACCAGAGCTCTGCTGGGGTCTCTCCCAAGCTTGACCTGACAGGGACTTTAAGCTGGAACCTTTAACCTGGGACACCTTCTGGTGGTTCTGTTTGTGGGCCGACTGGGTTGAGGTGGAGATGAGATGACCTCAGCCTGCAAAGAGAGGCTGTTTATTTATCCTGAAACAGGCTGGATGCTTTTCTGAGCATTCGACCAAAATTTGTTTAGAATGTCTGAGGCCCCTGTGATGGAGAAAGAGAGAAACTAAACGAGGTGTGGAATAGCCCCCCTGGTGAAAAGCCCCCGAACTCTGACACCACCGGAAGCCCCCTGTGTAACTCCAGCTCTCGAGTCTACCGTTTCTGTATTCCTCATGAGACGATGGCTGAGCTTACACTCTGGGCTTCTCGGCCATGCTGTGACAAAAGTGTGTCCTATAAAGGATGGCCACCGTGTCATGCAGGGTCTGCGGTTGCCTTCAAACCTACCCATCCAGTTCCTCCTTCGGGAAGGGTCTCCTGTGCACAGTTTCGGGTCACTGGATGCTATGAAGCCATGGATGCAGAGTATGGCGATGTCTGTTCTGCATACTTTACTCCTTATTCTTGTGACAGAGACGTCTTCTATTACATGGACTTTTTTTCTTGGTTGGCAATATTATCAAGTATCAGCTATTTATTAATCATATTCTTAAAGTTAATATGTATTGACAGGAACTGGCTGGTAATTGGATGTGTGACTACACTGACAAAAATAATCTTTCATGTGGCGTCTAGGGAAAGAGTGATGAGGAGGGCAGGAGGATGAAAGCAAGAAAAAGGAAAGGGGGAAAGAGAGAAGAGAGACAGAGAGAGAGAGAGAGAGAGAGAGAGAGGAGTTCTGCAGGTTACAGAGTGTGTTGCTGCTGTGGTCTATAAAATCTTGGCCAAGTCCTCATCTAATTGCGTGTGTTGTTTTCTCTGGATGCTAAGTAACAACTTGAGCTAAGAGTTAGAAAGTATAGGAAAGTGCATTTCCCCGAGCAGGAACATACATATGTGTTTTACAGCCTCGGAGTGCAAACTCCAGACTGGACTCGCACTGTGTGGGACACAGCCTGACCCCTCCCTCAGTCACAGCCACTCAGAGGGGCGGCCATCAGGAACCCGATATTACTAAGGAAATAGGACCATCACCTCCTGGAGTTGGGAGGATCTTAGAGGTCACCTCATCCTCCCTCCTGCCTTCTAGCTCTCAGACAATGAGGGACTCTGGTGGGCAGGGGAGCTCCTGCCTCTGACTTTGTCCTAAATATCCCAGAAATGAGGACGAGTTCCCGGCCACCAAGTCGCTATCGGTCTATTGTAGTGTTTACATTTAAGAGACCCCAGTGCATGGATAAGAGTGATTAATATTATCAAGAGCACACAGTGTTGTGTCAGGCACGGTGCTGATGACTTGCCACCCATCTTGCCTCATTTTCTACAGCAGCCCTGTGAGGTAGGTTGATGAAGATACCAACATATAAAAAGGTGAATAATTCACTCTAGACCACAGTATGCATAGCTGGGGCTCAGACTCAAGTCTGCCTGATTTCACACCTCAAACTATTTTTTTTTTTTTTTTTTGAGACAGTCTCACTCTGTCACCCTGAGTAGAGTGCAGTGGCTTCATCATAGTTCACTGCAACCTCAAACTCCTGGGCTTAAGCAATCCTCCTGTTTCAGCCTCCCGAGTAGCTGGGACTACAGATGCACAATATTATGCTTGGCTAATTTTTCTATTTTTAGTAGAGATGGGGGTCTTGCTCTTGCTCGGGCTGGTCTTGAACTCCTGACCTCAAGCAATCCTCCCGCCTCGGCCTCCCAGACTGCTAGGATTACAGGCGTGAGCCACCGTGCCTGGCTGAAACACTTAACTAGTACTATTCTGCTCTCCCCTTTGCAAGAAAGCCTTGCTATCATAAACTAGCTCCCTTTACATGCTATGTAATTGGTTTTGACTTAGAGATCAAAAGGCATTTTCCTTGGAAGTAATAAGACATTCATAATTAGGGTTGACAGATTTAGCAAATAAAAATACAGGGTATCCAGTGCATTTGAATTTCAGATAGACAACAAATAATTTTTTAGTTTGTGTGTTCTGAATATTTTTAGAATAATTATGCCCAAAGTATTGCATGGGACATACTTAAAACTATAAAAATTATTTTGTCTGAAATTCAAATTTATTGGACATCCTGTATCTTACCTGACATCCATATTCACAGTGAATGAGACCAAGTTGGCCAGTTTAGTCCCTCTGTAGACCACTTAGCCTTGCTCTGTTTCATGCCTGAGCACTCCCTGCCGGGAACTTCTTCATCTAAGGCCCCCGTGAACCCCCTCAGTCCCATGGTGCCTCAGAGTCTATTTTCTTTTGTCGGGAGATCTTTGCATATTCCAGATTCTACCTCCTTGTTGGCCATGTGTGTGGCAGATGTCGTCTCCCAGTTTGTATATTGCCTTTTCAACTTTATCCATGGGGATCTTTTGATAGACAAATTTTTTTCACTTTAGGATGGTCAAATGTACCATTTTTTCCCTTTACAGTTAGTCATTTTGATGTCTTATTTAAGAAGATCTCTGTGAGTATAGAGGTGTGCTCTTTGATTTTATTTAAGTTATAATTTTTATATTTAAGTCTTGAGTCCGCATAGTATTCACGTTTGTGTGCAATGTGTAGTGGGTTCTTCCATCTCATTTTTTCCCCCTTAGAGATAACCCATTCTCCCAGCACCATTTAGGAGTGATTTATCTTTCCTCAGTGATCAACAATTGTAACGTTTCTTTTTTTTTTTTTTTGAGACAGGGTCTCACTCTTTTTGCCCGGGCTAGAGTGAGTGCCATGGCGTCAGCCTAGCTCACAGCAACCTCAGACTCCTGGGCTCAAGCGATCCTCCTGCCTCAGCCTCCTGAGTAGCTGGGACTACAGGCATGTGCCACCATGCCTGGCTAGTTTTTCTATATAGTTTTAGCTGTCCAATTAATTTCTTTCTATTTTTAGTAGAGACAGGGTCTCGCTCTTGCTCAGGCTGGTTTCGAACTCCTAAGCTCAAACAATCCGCCAGCCTCGGCCTCCCAGAGAGCTAGGATTACAGGCGTGAACCACCGCGCCCGGCCTGTAATGTTTCTTTATGTGACTATTCCTACCACTGGACTAGGAACTCCTTTTATCTCTATAGTATTAAAGTCTAGCACATAGAATTTGCCTTTTTGCTAAATGTTAGCATCCTTAGCAAATCATTGCTAAGTGATTGTTGAGCTATGTTCTTAACCCTCAGCGCCATCTTACGAAATCTGTTAATGTAAGTTTAAGTAGGGGTCATGTATAAGATTTCAGCTCATATGAGGAAATTTATCTGAAGTAGCTATTTGATTTACTAAATGAGTTGGTGAGTCTCCTGTCATTGGAATAATAATATTTCAATAATAAATCCATACCTACCTTTCATTGAGATTTGACCAAGGCCAAACCAGGGCAGGCTTTACTGACATCATTTCTTTTCATCCTTACACAACATGGCTGGGAAGAAAATGTCAGCATCAGTATTCACAGAGGAAGAGGCTATGGCTCATGGCAGTGAACTGACTTGCTGGAGGTCACGCAGACTCAGGCTGGGCCTATGAGCAGCTCTCTGATGACAACTCAGAAAACCTCTCACAGAGGATGGGCCTCATCGGTTGACCTAAATCTGCCTTACAAACGTCACAAAGTGTTAAACCTGGCTTCCTAGAAATAAGGCACAGCACTCCAGTTGGGATATTTCCACACAGACCTGCAGTCTTAATAGCTAAGAAGAACCACAGGCAAGAGCCTCTATGTAGAAATTAGCAGGGCTTACGGTTTGGTTCAACTCAAAAAGAAACTTTCTAAACTAGAGTTGTTTGAAGTGGAACCACTCCTGGCAGTGATATAAACTTCAGACCCTCTTTCCTCCACCTGGACTGTGCAGGATCCACCAGGCATTGGAACAGGTCCTGGCAGAATAAGTCCCCACTCCCCACAGAGCTTATTTCCAGGTCTCTGTTCTCCTGTTATCTTGAGATCCTCTTTTCTCTCAGAACCCCTGTATTTTGGGGTCTGGGTATTCGATAAGCATTTGTTGAGCTCCTCTTAGTTATCAGGTACTGTGCTAGGTGCCAGGCATGCAGACATGAATAGAGCAGAGTCTATTCTCAGGATGGTCTACTGAGGAAGAGAGATTCATAACCACAATTTTATTATAATCTGGTAGATGGTCAGGTATGCACTGGCTCCTATGGAAGGCCAGAGGAAGGCCCTGGGCCTAAAGCGAGGATTTCTGGAAAAAATGCCGTATGAGTTAAATGTCTCTTGAAGGATGAGGGGAGATGTGGGCAGACAAAGAAAAGTCTAGTGAAGGAGTTAGGGATGGTGGAGAACACGTGCCCCTCCAAGATCCAGGGGATATCCTTGAATCCTGGCATAGACTCTTTCCCTATTGCTCAATTTCTTCTCTTTCCTTGCTCCCTGGGGCTTTTTCCAATCTTCTCCCTGGGTTTGGGAAGCCTTGGAGCCCTCTCATTCTCTACAATTCTTACCCATTTCCAGAAAGTCACTGCTATCTTTGGACCTTTGTTTTCATTCTAGTTATATGCAGGGGTCCAAAAGTCCAGTGTTTTAAGGAAGATATTCAGAGATGGTAACTCAGGAAAAGAGTAAGCAGAGCAGGCTCCAAATTCAGCCCACACTGAACAGAGTAAGTAAACTGCACTTTGTGGACATCACTATTTGTGGTCTGGAAGCCCCTTGGTTGCTCAACCACCACTTAGCTTCTCCCCAGGGGCAACCAGATGTTGTGGAAAGAGCTTCCAAGCCAGACAGACCTCGTTTGAAATTTTAGCTCTACTTCCTAGCTTCTCAACAGCAGTTACTTTCTTCTGAGTCTCAGTTTCATTATTTGCAAAATTGGTATGGAAACAAGTGCCTTTGAGGGTTGCTCCAGGATTAAACAAGATAGCAAACGGAAAGGACTGCCAGTAGGTGTTCAATGTCACTTTCTGCCAGCTTTCTTTGTACGGAAAAACCGACTAGAAGAAAAACAACTCAAGGTAACCAACACTCCTTTCCAAAGCATTAGAATAAACTGTTAGGAATTTTGCGCTTCAAATCTTATCTGTGGCAAAGGTAAGCCTAGGGTTTTTCCTAGAATCAAAGAGTAGGTGGATTTTGGAGCCGATCGGACCTGAGGATCCCTTTCCAGCGAGCCCAGGAACAGATCACCTGAGACATGAGTGTGGGCCATGATCCCGATACACCTCTCGAGGGAGATTCTGCGACCACCCTCATCCCTGACTCAGTGTCTTGCAGTCCTTATATCTATATCGTTGAGAGTCCTTTCTGATGTCTTAGTTAAAGTCTCTCTTGCTTCAGCATAAAGCATGCTCTGTTCTCTTAGTGAGGGAGCACTACTGTGATGTCGACATTCTAACCACACAGCAACATCCTGTTGCATATGAAGTCCTGCTGCTTCATTTGCCTGGTTCTCGAGTTATTAAACATTATACTGCATTATGGAATGTGGGGCCTGGGCCAGAACTCTTAATTCACATGAGAAAATTGAGGCCCAGAGGGGCACAGGACCTGGCTGTGATCCTACAGCTAGTAAGGGGCAAGAGCCGAGTTTGAACTCAAGTTTTCTGAGTCCCAAATTTAGGGGTTTTTTTGTCCGTTCCCTTTCACTGAGAGGTTCCTTTTACAAGGTCATCTGTCCAGAGGTGACCCAGGATCTCTCAGGAGTTTCCAAGAGCCGATTTCAGATGTTTTAGCCTGGGAGTCAAAGACCCTGGGTCCCAGTTCTTTGGAATTGCTCCCGTGGAGAATGAAATAACAGCAGAGCTTTTGTTTCTGTGCTTTTTAGGGATACTGGATGCCACTGGTGAAGAAGAAATGTCCTTTGGAAACTGGGACTTTTGCATGAGAAGATTCAATTATATACACACACACATATATATATAAATTATGTGACATAACTATTTATTATACATAATCAAATATAACTGGAGCTAAATCATTCACTTATTATTCATTCATTTATTCGAAAACATTTTTCGAGTGCTTATTGTATGTAAGGCACTCTCCTAGGCTCAGAGAATTTAATAGAAATAAAATACACACTCCCTACTCTCACAGCACTTACATTCTAGTGAGAGAATTAAGTGATAAACGATAAATTAAATAATACACAAAATATCACCTTATGACAAGCTGAAAAGAAAAAACACTAGGCTCAGAACTACTGATCTGACGAGATTTCATATTTCTCTTTCGATCTCCTTTCTGTATCTTTCTTCTGAGAAAATCAAACTCCTCTAGAAACAGACTCAATTTAACTTTTCAGTTGTAATGTAAAGATACATGGGTAACTCTTTAAGTCCTCTGATGCTCCTACGTTTTAACAGGGCTGTTTTGTGTACCAGGCTATTGAGCAGGTTAACGCTGCTCTCCTCCTCGCCTCCCAGGCAGGAGGACACTTCCAGGTCTCTAGAAATGAAATGCGAGTCTGTTTGGTCCAATCAGCAACGTGCTTTCCCAGTGCAGAACCTCCCTCCCTGTAGACTGCAGCTGCTGCTTGTGCAAGACTCAATGATCTGAAAGCCCGGGAAAGACAGACCTGCAAGAAGTACCAGTGAATTTTTAAGATATGCGAATAGTCAATTAGGGTATTGTTCAGAATTTTATCTGAGATTAAGCTTTTGATGATTGCTGAGTGGATTTTTCCTATGTGCCTATCTCTTGTTTACAAATGCAAGTGATTTACTCCCCCACCCCCCTCCGCCATCTCCAATCTGTAAGAAAGTCACCGAATAGGGCAACTGGAATTGTATCTATTTTGAATTGGTATTGTTCTCAATTTACCTGTGGTGCTGGTCAGTAAAAAGGAGTGACCTGTTGAAAATCTTACAACTCAATGGCAAAGCTGAAATTCAAATTCAAGACACCTGATTTCTAGGTCGCTGCTGTCCAGGCACGAGATTAGATCCCACAGCCTGACTCAGATAACATGTGGCGTGTGCATACAATATTATCAGAATGCTGCGGTGTTCCAGCTGATTAGAATCTTCTGCCCTTGCTAATTCTTAGAAAAGTGTCCCAGCATCCACTAAAAGGCCAGTTGTGATTTAGAAAAAAGCCGACCCTTTCAATTCAATATGAGGGTGTGGTTCTCACACCTTGGAGCAAAACCACAAATGAATGAAACTTTAAAAAAAGAAAAAAACTGTGGCCATGAACATCACCATGGATTAACCTTGAAAGCGAACTGTGTAAGGTCGACAGTGAGATACAGTCAGATTCCCAGGTTAGTAGCTGAAGCCTTGATGGTTGTCCAAAGGCTGTCTAAATTGGGTTTTAAACCCAGCCATTGACATCTCTTTTTCATAACCTTTCTTCCTACATCCATCCTTCACTTGGTTTCTCCCTCGCATACACTGACATCTTGGATTTGGTGAAGAGGTACCATCCACTTCCCCTGAGAGTTTCTTTGGGGCTAGGCTTTAGGTCATGGCAACCTAGCGTTCACACTGCATGACCTCGGCAGTCCCAGGTGAAGGCATGGGGAAGTGTCAGAAAAGAAATGGGCCTGAACTGGAGAGAAAGTCAGGCTGCTTCCCCAGGGGGCCACGGAGTATTTATGGAGAGCCAAGCCCAGGATTTGCACCCATTGCTGAGAAGGTTTCATGGTCCAGGCTGTTTTACATTATTAGGCTGTGTCTTTCTACCTCCCGAGTCCGTGCAGCCTTGGTTCCCAGCCCAGGCAGGGGAGATCTTGCAGGAGGAGAGACTGCAGACCAAGCCAAACTGGGGACTTTTCTTCCTTCAGAGTTACTGTGATTCAGCCAGTTCCAAGATTTCAGCTCAGGCTTACTGAGCTCCAGATTCGGTTCTGGGAAATGCCATCTCTCAGGAGTACTTATTTCTGGGCAGCAGAAGTGCTATTAATTCTATTTTAGTGTAGCTGCAATACGACAGGGCTCCCATTACCCCTCACCCCCGGCGCGGGGAGCAAGGGTAGGGATCAGACATTTGCTGCCAGTAAATCCATCCTCTTTCTGTTTGTCTGCCTGTTGTCCCAGCTCACCGTCACACCCTCGCCCCACACGTACACACCACATCTCTGCCTTAGTTTTCAAGCCATTACACAATTTAAATGCTTATGCGAGCTTTCATATACAGTCTAGTCTTTGTGTCAAATGTACACAAAGGCCCAACATTTGCCTAGAGTAAACAAGAAAGTCTTATTAGGAAATTCATTCCTTGGGATGTTATGTCTTAAGCTGGACTGGTGCCTTTTATTGTTACAGTTGTTTTTATAACGACACGCACACAGGCTTGCCTTTCTGACTCCCTATTTTGAAGGCATTGTTGGTCGGCACCCACCCCTAGAATAAATTTGTACCCCTTTAATCAGTGGGACAAATTCACGTGCCAATTTAGGCTGATTCACCTGTTCAGTGCTGTGAGTGATTTGAATAGGGCCACCTCCTTCTCAGCACTTCTTTGGCCCCAATTCACAGGAACATTCTTCTCAGGAATATGGTTCTGGCAAGGGAGCTTGCAAATCCTTGCGGATTTCAGGAGTATATAATCTCAGGCAGAAAGAGAGGAGAGATGCATCTGCTGGCTTGAAATTCCATGCAGACAGGGATCCAGCTCTCAAAGCCATGTATCTGGCCCTTATCTCTCACCTGACCTTCAAACATATGTCTTCAACTACCTGAGAGACTTCCACTGGATGAATTTAACCCCTAAACCAGTTCGCCTATTATTCCTATCCTAGGGACTCACACCACCAAAAATTTAGGGGCTAGCTAGACTTCTGCTCCCTGTCATGTCGTTTGTCCGGTGGAAATGTATTGCTTTCTTAATATGTTCTAGGCACTGAGCCCTGTGCTGGGGGTACAGCCCCTGCCCACAAGAAATTCATAATCGAGGAGTCAGGTAGAAATTTGAGAAATAACACTGTATGATGTTATCAGAGGGATAAGTACAAGAAGCACTTACAAGATGCAAGACATAGAGAAACATGGCAGAGGGACTGAATGGGAGATAGAATAATAGGAAAGCCTTCCCAGAGGAGCTCATCCCTAGGAGGGGTTTTGCAAGACAGATGGGGCCAGGTGCAGTGTGGCACACACCTGTAGTCTCAGCCACTCAGGAGGCTGAGGCAGGAGGATCACTGGAGCCCGGGAGTTCAAGGCTGTAGTGCACCATGATCATGTCTGTGAATAGCCACTACACTCCACCCTGGGTGACATTGCAAGAGCCTGTCCCACAATCCCCAACAAAAAGAAACAAAGGAATGGAAAAAAAAAAAAAAAGAAAGACAAATGGGAATGGAATTCCCGTGACAGATAAGAGAGGTATGGTTATTTGCATTGGGAACTGTTTATACAAGGTATGCGTATGTGAAATTAAATAGCATATCTGAGAAAACACGAGCAGCTTGATATTTATAGAGTGAAAAGTGCAAGGCAAGGGAGATCTGGCAGGAGGTGAACCTGGAATAGTAGGTAGGAGCCAAATCATAGGGGTCTGTATAACAAGAGTAATAAAAGCTGCAATTTACAAAGTGTACTTCACCCACAAGA